>VYXC01007756.1:346820-380823 GCA_013397175.1 Platysteira castanea
GACAGGGGACCCAAACTGACCAAAGGGATATTCCAGACCATGTGGCATCATGCTTAAAATATAAGTGGTTCTGCTTGGCTTGTGTGCATGGTTTTTGCTTTCCCTATTAAACTGTCTTAATTTCAGCCCACAAGTTTTCTGCATTTATCCTTCCAGTTCTCTTCCCGATTCCGCTGCTGGGGGAGCGAGCAAGTGGCTGTGTGGGGCTTGGCTGCTGGCTGAGCTTAAATCATGACAGTGAGCAAAGAAGGACTATGGATGATGCGGTGGTTGGTGGCTGTCTTGGGCACAGAGTTTTCTCTGGGTGGAGTAAGGAAGGGCACCAGAACTTCCACCTTCAACTTCCATCTAGCAGACTTTGGCCTGTTTAGGACATGGACTGACAGAGTCCCTTTGGAGTCAGTCCTGAAGGACAAAGGAGTCCAGGAAGGCTGGATGTAATTTGAAAATGAACTGTTAAATATTCAGGATCAGGCTGTCCCCTTGTGTAGAGAGATGAGTCATCAGGGAAGAAGACCAGCCTGGTTAAACAGAGAAATTGGAAAAAAAGAGAATCTATCATCTCTGGAAGGAGAGTCAAATAACTTGGGAGGACTGTAAGGATGTTACAAGATCATGTGGGGAGAAAACTAGAGGGGACAAAGCCCTGCTAGAACTTGATTTGGCAGCAGCAGTTAAAGACAACAACAAAAAAATTGTATAAATACAGCGATAGAAAAAAGGACAGTCAAGAAGTGTCTTCATCATTTGTTGAATGCAGAGGGTAGTGTAGTGACAGGGCATGAGGAAAAGGCAGAGGTGTTTAATGCCTTCTTTGCCTTGGTCTTTAATATCATTCCCACTTGTCCTTGGGATACCTAGCTTGAAAAATTACCAGAGCTGGAAATTGGTGACAGGAAGATGAGTGAAGCCCCCATAATCCAAGATTATGGGCCCCAATGAGATCCACCCCAGAGTAATGAGGGAACTGGTGAAACAACTTGCCANCAGACTTTGGCCTGTTTAGGACATGGACTGACAGAGTCCCTTTGGAGTCAGTCCTGAAGGACAAAGGAGTCCAGGAAGGCTGGATGTAATTTGAAAATGAACTGTTAAATATTCAGGATCAGGCTGTCCCCTTGTGTAGAGAGATGAGTCATCAGGGAAGAAGACCAGCCTGGTTAAACAGAGAAATTGGAAAAAAAGAGAATCTATCATCTCTGGAAGGAGAGTCAAATAACTTGGGAGGACTGTAAGGATGTTACAAGATCATGTGGGGAGAAAACTAGAGGGGACAAAGCCCTGCTAGAACTTGATTTGGCAGCAGCAGTTAAAGACAACAACAAAAAAATTGTATAAATACAGCGATAGAAAAAAGGACAGTCAAGAAGTGTCTTCATCATTTGTTGAATGCAGAGGGTAGTGTAGTGACAGGGCATGAGGAAAAGGCAGAGGTGTTTAATGCCTTCTTTGCCTTGGTCTTTAATATCATTCCCACTTGTCCTTGGGATACCTAGCTTGAAAAATTACCAGAGCTGGAAATTGGTGACAGGAAGATGAGTGAAGCCCCCATAATCCAAGATTATGGGCCCCAATGAGATCCACCCCAGAGTAATGAGGGAACTGGTGAAACAACTTGCCAAACCACTCTCAAATATTTACCAGCAGTTCTGGTTACTGTAAAAGTTCCAGCTGACTGGAAATTAGCAAATGTAATGCCCATCTGCAAGAAGGGTTGGAAGGATGATCCTGGAAACTACAGGGCTGTCACTGTCAGTCTTACATCAGTTCTGGGAAAGGCGATGGAAGAGATCCATGGAACCCCACTACGTGGCATATGCAGGGCAACCAGGGGATCAAGCCCAGAAATTACGGATTTACAAAAGGTCCTTCTTGACCAACCTGATCTCCTTCAATGACAAAGCAACCTGCTTAGTAGATGAGGTGAAGGCTGTTGGGTGTTGTCTATTTAGACTTGAGTAAAAGCATTTGATGCCATCTCCCACAGGATCCTCCTNGTCACTGTCAGTCTTACATCAGTTCTGGGAAAGGCTATGGAAGAGATCCATGGAACCCCACTACGTGGCATATGCAGGGCAACCAGGGGATCAAGCCCAGAAATTACGGATTTACAAAAGGTCCTTCTTGACCAACCTGATCTCCTTCAATGACAAAGCAACCTGCTTAGTAGATGAGGTGAAGGCTGTTGGGTGTTGTCTATTTAGACTTGAGTAAAAGCATTTGATGCCATCTCCCACAGGATCCTCCTAGAAAAACTGCTTGTGGCTTGGATGAGTGGACTCTTCGATGGGTAAAAAACTGCCAGGATGGCCAGGCCCAGAGAGTAGTGGTGAATGGAACTACATCAAATTGGTGGCCAGTCACCAGTGGTGTTCCCCAGCGTTTTTGGGAATGGTCACGTTTAACATCTTTATCAATGATCTGGCTGTTGCAGTTGAGTGTCCCCTCAGTCAGTTTGCAAACGACACCGAGCTGGGTGGGAGTGTTGATCTGCTGGAGGGCAGGAAGGCTCTGCAGAGGGATCTGGACAGGCTGGATCGATGGGCCAAGGCCAGTGGTGTGAGGTTCAACAAGGCCCAGTGCCAGGTCCTGCCCTTGGGTCACAACAACCCCAGGCAGTGCCACAGGCTGGGGCAGAGTGGCTGCAAAGCTGCCCACAGGAAAAGGACCTGGGGGTGCTGGTGACAGTGACTGACCATGAGCCAGGGTGTGCCCAGGTGGCCAAGAAGGCCAATGGCACCCTGGCCTGTACCAGCAACAGTGTGGCCAGCAGGACCAGGGCAGGGATTGCTCCCCTGTACTTGGCACTGGTGAGGCCATAGTTGAATCCTGTGTTCAGTTTTGGGCCCTTCACTTTAAAAAGGACATTGAGGTGCTGAAGTGTGTCCAGAGAAGGGCAACACAACTCTTGAAAGCTTTAAAACACATCATATGAGGAACACTTGTGAGAGCTGGGTTTGTTTAGTCTTGAGGAGGCTCAGGGTGCACCTCATTGCTCTCTACAACTGCCTGAAAGGAGGCTGCAGTGAGGTGAGGGTTGATCTTCTCTACTGTGCTTGCAGTGAGAGGACAAGAGGAAATGACCTTAAGCTGAGTCAGGGGAGATTCAGATACTAGAAAAAAATTTTTCACTGTTAGGGTGGTCAGAGGTTGGAACACTTTGCCCACAGAGGTGGTGGTGTCACTGTCCCTGTTCAAGAGGCATCTGGATCTGGTGATGTGTTTTGGTGGTTTAGGGGTGACAAGGGAAGTGCTGAGTGGACAGTTGGACTGGGTGATCTTGAAGGTCTTTTCCAACCTTGACAATTCCATGACTTCAGTTGCAACTGGTCACTGGTGTAGTTGTAGTCCTGTTTGGTAAGATGCAATGCAGGGACCGATATTGTACTATACTAAGGTTTTGGTCTGTATTTGAAATTAAAGAATAAGGAACAAATGGACCATAATTTACACCTGAACATCCTGAGAAAAGTAAGCTTTAGGATGGAACTCTTCTACCTTTACCACAGTTTTGTGTGAAATACCTGTTTTAATCTTGGTATCCAATAGTTATTTTCATGTTCTAGCATCTATTACTTGGTGGTCCTTGCCATTAAAATAAAACTCAGCATTTCTTTATTTGAAACATAATATGAAACATTGCGCCTGCAACACATACTAGAGACCCATAGAATACATGAACCAGTAAGATTAGGCCTTTAACTGTGTTTTGTGAAACTGTCAAAACATCTAACACATCAGCATATTGCAGAGTATTTAGAGTAAAAATTGCAGAAGTAGGCTCTGCTGGTACCAAACGGACACCACTAATTCCTGGAGGCCAAAGTCTGCATGTCCCCTCACCGTTAGCAGCTAACTACCTAAGTCTGTAATGGGAAATTACTGTTAACACTGAAATGAATAAGTATATTACAGTCTCTATTTACTGGGAATATGACAGCAAATCAGTTGAACTGACACTTCTTACGTTACCCTGCCTTGGCAGGGTGGGCTGGACTAGATGATCTCTAGAGGTCCCTTCCAACCCTAGCAGTTCTGTGACTCAAAATACTTGGGGTTTTTTGCCATCTGAGATACACTTGTTACTTGTTGTTGTCAAATAAAAAAAAAAGTGTTCTTATTTCAAAGGTGTAAATGCAATAATTTTTCTCTCAAAATCAACAGTACCACAGCCCAAAATATCTAGATGTATAAAAACTGAAGAAATTCAGATATGTTTGTAACAAGAAAACAAATTTATTGATTTTAAAAGACAAGACACAATTTTGTTTTGAAAAACACAAGAAAGCTAGCCTGAGTTCAAGTCTGAAATATTCAGAAAAATCCTACTGTCTTTAGTATGTTCCAGTCATTTTTTTATACAACACACTAAAAGTTAATATATATTTTTATAATTATAAAAGGTCCCCAGTTATTGTACAGTACACAATACAAATTGCCAACAAACTATTATTTAGCTCCTGCCAGTTTTGAGAGGACATTATATACTAAAAGATTTAGCATTTGTCACAAAAATCACATCAGGAAATACGTATTTACAAAATCAAATACATTATACAAAAAAAACCATCACGTTATTCTGTAAAGATGTCTTCTTTAAATAATTAAAAAGTATATTCAACTGTAGCCCAAAAACTGGAAAAGAACATTACATTATCTCACACATACAATCTACAAAAAGTTGCTTACCTCATTTACATAATATATTCAGTCAACTGGAAAATAAGAGTTTGAATATGTCCTAGTGTTATGATGTTTCTGTGCTGTGGGACTGGATAATGTAATCTGCCACTTACTAAGTGAAATTCAAATGATGGCACTTAAAAAAAATATAGTATAAAATAAATGCAATAAAGGAAGTTTCCTAGAAGGTAAGAAAGCCCTGAGTGATGATAAAATTACTGATTGGTAGCTCTAGAATTAACCTAATTAAAGTTTACCACCACAGGCACAATTTCCCAAGGTTTTGAAAGGCACTCGAAGTTTCTTTAACAGCCTCATTGGTTATTAACTGTAAATCCAAATTTTCAGTGAGTATGAGTGGAAATGGGCAACTTGCTTTGGTACAAAGTGGAATTTTCCCAACATATTTTAAATTGCTTAACCGGGTTACTTTAAGATGGGTATTTAATGTTTAAATACAAGGCAGTCACTTTAATATTGTATGGAAGGAAACTTTACTTGGGGAACCCATTAAATATTCTTTGTGTAAAAAGCTTTTGCTGGTATCAGTGAGTCAAAAAGAATTGAACTGAGTTCCTGTTAAAGACCAATCCATTCAAGGTTGTTCCTCTGAAATCTAAATTCCTCCTAAAAAGACATTTATTATTTCAGAGTAAAATTAATCTACAACTGAAAATTCCTGTAAGATGTTTGCACCATAACCAAGAAAGTGCTTAGGAACATAGAAACAAAATCTTCCTGAATTAGTGTTAAGTGAGGCTCATTTGACGCCCACAGGCTTTTGCTGGGCCTTGTTTTTTAGTGAATTTCAGCCTTAATGAGCAATCTCCAAGAACAATTCTTACCAAATATTTAACTACTCAGGGCTTCCAATCCCAAAATGCCAATTTATTTTTTTCAACAGGAGAAGGAGAAAAAAAATTGGAATAAAACAAGAGTTAAAATGATCGTTTTCAAACTAAGGCATATTTCACTTCAAACAAACACTAGGCAGTCACTTTGTAAGTGGCTTTTACTATTTCTTAGTTAAACTGGTAAATTAAACTCAGGTCTACTGGCACATAAAATCACTAGCAGCAATGATCAAGGCATGCAAACTCAGAAGCATTTACAGTAAATTATGAATAAAAAAAGTTGTTAAATTAAAACCCTTTGAGTATTGCATTTATGTTAATTAATTATGCATTAATTTGCATTAACTGACTAAAAATGTTTACAACTTACTTGCACTATACTACTGACGTAATTCCCTTAAATAACTTTAAATGATACCCTTTTTCTTTGCCATCAGCTACACTTAAATAAGTACAGCTGCTTTAGTGTTTGCTGACTGATATTGCAAGAAACCAGTAGAAAATGTACTGTATTCTCACTTAGTAAGGTGGCATCAGTATCTCTAAGTTAAAAGAATCTCTAATTGCTGCTACACTTGTTCCCTTGTTCCTGTAACCAGTAATTTTAAGAACAAAGGGGCTTTTAAAAATATTTGCTCGTGCAATTTCTAGGTTGCTTTTAAAATTCTGACATTCAGTAAGGGCCATCCAAACTGTACCCTTGTATGTGAAATTTAATAAAATACCTTCATCTTCTAGCTAGTCATTATTGCAGTGACTGAGTTTTAAAAGGAGTATCAGCATAATTGTGCACTTTTTGTTCCTGTTTCTCACAAACACTGCCAAAAATTTCAATGCAAACACATCAAATATTATGCAAAATTTATTATTACTAAACCTTCTTTTAATCCTAAAGATTTCTCTTTTACAGTACCAGAGTATTCCAATACTAATCTATCTCAGAAGATTTTTAAAATAGCTGAATATATTTTCTAAACCTTTATCTTCTAAAGGCATCTTAAAGTAGACAACTTCCTATCTGTAGAATCATGTTTGATTTTCTTTGTATATATATGCAATTATGAAAACCAGGGAGCTGAAGTACTGCTTTCTATTACACAGTACATATCAGTGGCAATGAATATTTTGCCTGCATCTACTGAGCCCCCTATTAATAAAAAAACATCCCCATATAGTATGCAAGTATTTACTTTAGACATAATTAAAAAAAATTACAACACTATAAGCTATTTCAAAGTATATGCTCAGTGGACTAGTTAAATTATCTAAAAATCTTTGTTCCCATCATGTTACTTACAATGCTCAAAGGGTTAATGCAAGGCATTATATTAAATTAATTTCCTAATACTAGAACTAAGCACTGTGTGTTTATGCTTCTATTCCAGTTTTTATTGTCAGTGTTAAATCACCAAACAAATTAGCAGAGATACTAGAATTCCATGTATCAATTTGCTTTAAACTGTATACAAAGAGCATGTCCTGTTAGTGTGACAAGGGCCCAATTTTCAGAAATTCTTCTTACTCTCTCAAATTTGTATTTTAAACTCTGAAATTATTGTTGTATACTTATATTACTAATAAACCTGGGGTTTTTGTCAGCATGTTTATGGCTCTCAGTGGTTGGTTTTGTTTTGTAAAAGCATTCTGAATTAAATTGGATTGCAGTGCATCTCTAACATGATTTTTTTTCTAAACAGTGCAGATGTGAATTGGTGAGAATGACAAAGATATCAGATCATTTTTCCTAGGGAAAACAAGATTGAAAAAAAGTGTTTCAGATATTTAAAAATACCTCGCTTTAAATTAAATTTGTATACAGACCTATGCATTCCTGAATGACAGAACATTATTTTCTTATTTTTTTGAACTAAAGGCAGTAATGCTGTAAATCATCATTTTACAGGCAAATAATTTAACATTATTTTTCAAATTTTTGTGGAACTTTTAAAAAATGAAGGTGCTTAGAGCATGCTACAGTACAAGAGAAAAAAACTGAAAAAAATAAAAAAGATGTTTTAAAATTGATTTACCACAGGAAAGATGAAAATGTAACAAAACATTTTAACAAATATAAAACTTTTGAAAATTGGGCCCTGTGCTTTGAAAAGGTAGTTCAACAAGACCTCTTCCCCCACACTGTTCAGTGTGCTATTTTGTGCTAATGGGGGAAATGCCTCTAAAATAACTATTCTGGATTCCATTTCTAGATTAGATAAAACACATAAATCATGTCAACTCTCATAATGTCTACCCTGTGGATACACGCTACACCTCTCCGTAGCAGTGACAACAGACTCCAGAGCTGGTGTGGCAATGCAGCCGCACGCTACACGTTACAGAATACACACTGAGGTATTCGCATCTTCCTATTTCAATGATTACTAAAACCCAACTATTAAACAGCAAGAGTGTGCAAAATGTTTTATCTAAGTGTTTGATTAAAAGTTCAGAAAAACAAAACAGAAGACCCCCAAATCTGTAAGTTTAAACACAGTAAGATAGTTGCTCTAAAAAAATCTGGTAAAATCTTTAGAATTTAAGCATAAGAATACAGACTCCAGTCAGTTTTCTGAAACTCTGAAAGTTCCAATTTGTCTTGATAATTCATTGTTTTTAGAAGCTATGAAATACATTCCATTTTTTGTATTCAGATTATTGTTCAGTTTTGTTTTTCACTTTGTGACAGTTAACAACTGAGTGGAGTGGAGAGCTAAATAATAAAAGATACTCAAGTCCCACCATATTTAGCAATCTAGATTACCTTTTACAATTGTACTCTTCTCTCAGCAACAACAAATTCAACATTAAACCAAGAAAGGATAAGAATAAGAAAACACAAACCAACACAAAAATTAAAACAAGTACTACAGTACTAAAAAAAAAGCTGAAAAAGAAAAAAATGTTGAATTATTTCACTTTATTTTACTTGTAAACATCTTATAATGCACAATGAAGGGGAGTAAATATTTATCACAGCTTAGTTTTAGTATTTTTGGTGAAGGGTGCAGATGTGCTGATTTCTAAGGAAAAATCAGGACACACTGAGTGATATATGTGACAACAAAATCTATAATGAGATTCAGTGCATTTATGAGTTTAGAAATAATGAACATAAACCTCACTTTTACTTTTTACTGAGGCAAAAGCCATCTACTGATATTAGTAGGAGTTATGCCTACACAGAATGAGCTGGATGTGTTCACAATTCTGCAAAGGAATTAAAATTTATTTTTGTGCACCAATAATGTTAGGACATTTTAGTTTATGTGCAGCTGTATTTGGAGCATATGTAAACTCTAGCAACAAACTTGTTTGCTATAAATAACACTTCCATTTTACATGCTCTTCTCCCATTTGGTATATATGACTTTAAAGTCATTTTCAGACACACGAGATAAACCAGAATAAAAGAATCCTAATTTTTTTACACAGTCTTTTCTGTAAGGTTAATCTTTTTGTGTTCTCCTTCACTTTTTGGCTTATTTTTTTCTTATTTAATTCCACTACTTTAGTGTAGCAAATTCATGTGTCTGCATAATGAAATGTTTGTGAAGAAAAACTTGAGTTCTCTAATGTCAATTAATATGGTCTCTATAAACTGATATTATTTAACCATTAAAATGTAATATCTGGCTGAGACACCACAAAATATAGAAATTGAAAACATGCACTGCATTATGTACCTGCTCATTTATTTCTTTTTAGTTTTTAAAATTAAAAGTAGGCAAGGGTTTAGAAAATATATAATCATGCTTGGGACTATGGTCAATCTATTTTGACATTTGAAGTTGGTATTAAAGCTAGTTTTGCTTTCCAAATTCCCAAGCAAATTTTATTTGTAATAAAGTGAAATCCAGCTAGAAACGAGAAAAAATAGGTCTATTGTCATTCTAAGAGGGATATTAAAATCATTTAATAATAAAAAAATCCTTTTATTCTTTTGAAGGCTATGTAACCTGTCCTTACTTCTTAGGGAATTTGAAAATGACAGGCACACCTTGTTGAATTAATTTAAGAGTTAAGAATAACAAAAAGTACTAAGTCTTAGCTTCAGTTCTGTTTAAGGCACCATGTAATAGCCGAGGTACAACGATCCCTGATGTACATTCTTAAATGGCAATGATCCATCTAGCCACCTATTCAAATTCTACACAATTGGGAATAAGTACAAGTGAGGTGTGCCAGTTACACTGCCTTGTCTAATTTTTGTAAAAATTTAAATCCACTTTACCAACAAGGAAATGTTTTTGAAAGGAGAATGATGCAGGTTGCTACATTCCTTGCATTCTATAAATCATCTTTTCTAAGAGCAGCAGATTGAACCACTAGTAGGAAAAGACCTGGAATAGAAGAAAGTCATCCAAAAGGAATGTTTTCCTGTATGTCCAGTTCAGCATAAGTAGCACATACACTTAAAATTAACAATAATCAAGTCACTTCTTTTTTAGCTTCAGTTTCTAACAACTACAGTGCCACTGAACAATCAAAAGCATCTGTTCAGTGGCCTCACACATAGAATCAGTAGTCTTCAAAACAGAGGAACTGGTATGCAAATAATATCTGAAACTGTTGATTTTAAACGAAGCTTGCATTGTTTACATCATGTTCAGATAATTAGGTACATTTATGCCATACAGATTACCACATTCTGATACAATTCTGTCATTTAAACAGCTTCTTCCTCACAGAAAGAAACTTGGAGATCTTCTCAACCCTCCAGCATTATTACAAAAAAATCCCCCTGAATACTCACAATTTTATCAAAATAGTGTCTTCTCGTAGTACGATGAAAAGCACCTTTTATAACAAATTTGATACATCTGCTGTCAAATAAGTATGCCTCCAGTGTAAATCAAAGAAAATAGTTCTTTTGATATTTCACAGAAGTGCATCTAATTAAAAACCTATCTATATGAAATCAGCATAATAACTAATAATTAACATTAAAATATTTTTAAACTATGAAAAAAATTAAATTATTATAAGATGACAAAACATTAACATTAAACTTTGCAAAAATCTTCCTTGCATTTGATACAAAGAAACCTCTTCATATTGAGTGGCCAATGTAAAACGATTCTGTTTACAAAAATTTTTTTGTTTTTAAACAGACCTGGCAAAATACGTACACCCATTCCATTGAACAACTCCAACAAAATAATGATCAGAAGAGTTACATTTGACAACAGTCAACCTTCGGACTTATTCTCTTTTTTTTCTTTTTTTTGTATTAAACTTAAACAGCTAATGCAATGGGGCATGTGTCGGAGGCCAGGAGAGGTTTCACATTAGACTGCAGTATACGTATTTCCAGTAGCACTGCATTGTCTGATAGTCTGAGTAGTTGCAACAATGTGCTCATTATGAATTGGGTTCAGGAGGTTCTGCTGTACTCCACTCTCAAGCACTGGCTGCATGCAGCCCACCTGGAATGCCTGGTTTAGCTCAGTTTTCTCCCTCTTGGCTTGTGGTTCTCCACTTTCATCCAGCTCTTCATCTATTTCACTTTCAACTTCGCTGCCCTCATCTGCACAAACAAACCAGCACGTAACTACCACAAAGGGAAAAGTTTCTAATACAAGGCTCTTTATTTTGCAAGTAATTGTTGAAATACAAGGGAGCAATCTGATAAAGCACAAAATGAAAATGAAAATTTCAATGAACAAAAGTCAGCTATTATCTCAACTAGATAAACAGACTCAGGTTTGATCACTTGAGCTACACACTGTTGATGTGGAAAGAACAACTGCAGTCTCAAAAGGTCTAACAAACAATGTTAACCTCATATTGGAAAATGCCTCATTTCCTAAACATGATGAACAAGAGTTGTTACTCTTAGTTACAGATAGGAAAACTGAAGCAAGGAGAGTCGTAGTGACTTGACCGCAAATTTTGACAAACATTCTTATACTCACTAGTTGAGTGTTCTGAGGTCAAATCACCCCAAATCACTTAAGCAGTCAGCATAAGAATGCATGTCAAAATATGGCCTGAAGAGATTATAAGGAACTAATTTCTCCCTGACTACTTGCATACAATTCTGCTTCTTGATGTAGCAAAACATTCACTACAGTTAAACATCCATACGCGTACTCTTGTCTTTATTCACACAGCTGTTACCCTCCTCTGTCCTATTAGAGAATATAAAATTTGCATAAAAATTGGAATATTTCTTTGTGATAATAACAAACATCTTTAAAATACTCTTATTTTAAAACAAACCTACAATAATCCAGTCATTATTATGTGGGATATTACATACATAGCTATTGTATTATATCAATGTATCCATACAACATATACATGCACTTTACAGGATGATACAGCTCTAAACTGTGTTTGACTGTGTTTTTAAAACATAAGGATTTATTTTGCTCAGTAGCTCTACACAGAATTATACCCTGGAGATACTAATACGCTTACCTTTATCCATATTTCCAGGGGACACAGCATTTAAATCACCAAACTGCAAAATAAACAATAAGAAAAAAGGACATGGTTTTAAGCAAATGTGAACTTGGAATATCTGTGATGTAGGAAATCTGTGCTCCACTGGTTTGATGGTTGCATTCATTCAAATGCATGATCTTAGCTGCAGCCACATCCGTAGCAGAGCAATTTCCCATTCCATTTCAGTCTTGTGCTTATTAAGACAATTATCACTAAGTAAACCCTCAAAAATTAGAATGGAGAAGCACAACCTTTTTTAAAGATCGCTTCATCAGGGCCTTGGTTGTTTGAAGTGAGCTACCTCTGAGTTTTATAAAGCCGTAAATGAGAATGGATCTTCATTCTGAACTCTCAATATTTTAACAAAAAGCTCTTTTTAAAATTTCCTAGGCACCATTTTAGTTGTGCTGGAACAAAAATGAAGGTGTGCCACAGTCTTGCTAATCTACCTGTAAGATAGATAAAAGGCACTGCTGATAAAGGGTTTATATTTATAACCTGGTAACTGATTTACATCAAAAGCCAGACCTTTTAAAAGAAGCTACATGTGTAGTGGGTTGGTTCGCATTTGTCATTCTTCTAAACTAAAACTAAAACTAAACTCAAACTAAAACTTCAAGCTCGGGTTAACCCATGATATCATGTAAGTTAGAAACCTTCTTCCCTTTCCTTGCTGTTTCTCTTGTGTGAAATTTGGAAGAGTAAAATGCCACCAATGGCTATCAAATGACAGGAGCACATTGTTTAGATATATACATTTCTAACCATAAATGATGGTTAGATATACCATAAATGATGGTACCAGTCTTTTCCAGAAGAATTTTGCCAATACCTGTGTCCAAGGGTGGAAGAAGAGGAAGGGAGAAGTATGAGAATGCTTTTCTCAGCTGCAACCAGTTTATATTGTCTTACAGTGCTCATTGCACTGATATCTTCCTCATTCTATTTCAGTCACAGCCATTGAATACACAGAAACATAAGAAGATATGCATTTAATGCATTTAACTTCTATTCTGCCCCTCACCTCCAAAAGTTCTGCAATACTTACTTCCTCATAGTATTTCCATCTTCAGTCTTGTAAACTTTTTAGAAGACCCTATGCTACATTTATGTCTAACATATAAAGTCTGCAGAGACAACAAGAATGTAGTAACTATACTTGTGTAGTACTTTCTGCAAATGTAAGGCAAGAAATAGAAGAGAATGTATACTGATGGTGGGTCTTTCTACTAAGTAGAAACATTATTTAATTTTTCTGAAATATGTCATGACACATGATATAAAATAATTTGACAAAGAAAGCGGAGACATTTTCCAATTTCTCTTGAAAGTGTATAATCTCTTTATAATATTTAATAAGCCTATATATATATCTTGTGGGAAAAATGACAACTGATGCCAAATCAACTAGCAAAACTACCTGCAATTTATAGGTAACACAGAACACGAGAGAGTGACTCGCAAGTGTAAAAATATAACAAACCCATCCTATTAACAATTTAGCATATTTTCAAATATATCCATTTTCCAGCAACTTTGAAGCATAATTGTTTGGGAACAATTCATGTTTCCATACTGTCTCACTCAAAATAAAAGGTCAGATGAACTACTGAAGAGGGGTAAGAGAGACTTTGCCTTGTAGATGCCGTAGCTGAGTATAGAAAGATTGTTGCAAATTGAGACTCTAGATCTGCTTTTTAAATCAATAGTCTTTGAAACAACTGTATGAAAATCAAATGTGTTGCAAACCTCTATGTATGTCGGCAGTGGTATGTGAACAGTACTGTACAAGCCAAAATTTCTGCATGTAAACCAGCCTTCTAATGTCAAAGAGGGCATACATTCTGTGTGGGAATTATGTGTGCAAATGTATGTAAACAGATCCACAAAAGTAACATTTTCCTATTACTATGCTCTTTTATTTTCACATAAAATATTCAGGTCTCAAAGAGTGGAAAATGGTTGTAAGTTGATCAACATTTTTCAAACTATGCACATGAATCTGGGCACAGATTTGTAAAAGAGTAAGTTAATTTAGAAATAATTGATTTTAAGAATTCAATGTGATTTTAGTAGTCTGACAATGAACCAGTGAATCAACTTTGAAAGCACTGTATATATTTGTAACTCGTTCTACTGTTACACTGCAGAGCATCCTGCCATTCTACATACACACTTAAAAATTTGCAAAAACACTTTCTCCAAATCATCACTAAATCTATCAATCTAGTCTCTTACATATTATCTTACCTCTCCCATAACTGCAATAGGTGTCTCTCCTGTTGCCTGAGCAACACGATGTTCTACTAAGTAAAACATGTATTCATCGTAAAGCAAGCGGATCAGATGAAAAGAGCCAAAGCTAGCAGCACTGCGCAAGGTTAAATCCCGAATCACCATTGAGCTATTCAAAAATAAAAAATATATATGTTTATGTATTATATGTCACAGCCATTTTAACATTTATCCATGTAAACAGACATTTCACCTCAAAACCAATATTCTCAAAAGCAACAGTGTCCACAAATGTCTGATTTATGGTATCTTCGGAAAGGGAAGACCAGGAAAGGGCAATAATTTGCTTCTCTCTTTTCTCTGAAGGTACTGTTGGACACCACGTAAGAAATAACCAGACTGGTTTGGTTTTGGTTTTGACCTATGCATAACTACCAATAATTGAGCAAGTGTAAAACTTAACTTGAAAGAAACTTTGTTGAAAACATAAACAACTAAAATGGTAAGAAAACTATTTGATCATTTAAGAAACTATTCCTTACATGGTGTCAATCTTTCCAGGACAAAGCTTTTAATTTCCAGAATTTAAACAGCTTTGAAACTTAAAATTCAAAACCAATAAACTTATGTGTTCATATTATATCAACAAACTCTGGTATCTTCAGCAAGCAGTTGCTACATTCAGGTTCAAAGAACAAGGTTTACTCTGATAACTGTTTCAATAAGCAGCTAACATGGAATGCTTGTCTTAATGTTCTTTTCATATATTAAAAACAGCTTTTGTCTTTCTTCTCTCATAAACATTGATGCCACAATGGTTTAGTAGGTAATACTAAAAATAGTGGCTTAATAATTGCATAGTTTTTTAACCAAAAAAAACTCATAGTATGTTTCTAACTCTGGACGAAATTACACCTGCATTCATTTTCAGATGGTCTTTAAAGCAATAAACAAGGGTCATTTAGATCCCTGTTCATTTCCCAATAGCCCTGAGTTCAAGGTTAATAGCAGAAGTACTCTGAAAAAAATCCCATGGTTTTCATGATGTACCAAGCCACTGTTTGAGATTAGATTTGTCAGCTTTAGTACAATGCACAGTTCAGCAAATAACAGAATAGTTAGAAAGTCTATTAAATACTACCTGTAGAAAGACCATTTTAACAGAAATTGCCGTGCTGCTTTAGGAAAGCTGGGTCTTCCTTCATATGGTTTCAATGCTTGCATCATTACGTTATCAAGCCAGGCAGCCCACTGCTCCAGAGTGCTCTGCTGTTGAAGAGTCATCTTGAAATCTGTTTCTAGTCTCTGAACCATGTTGTCATCACACTGGCACACCCAGGAAGCCTGCTCCTGTTATAGCACACGGCAGCTCTTTAATTGACAATACATAAGCCAAAGCACAGAATGTAGCTGTGTCTCAAAGATTAAGCTGTTCAATGGATGAAAGAGACCAGACCCACTTACTAGACAGACTAAGAAGTAGTTTTTATTTTACATCTATTGTAATTTTGTTGAAAGCCAATAGGTGGGAAAAGCATAGCATAAAAGAACAGACATCAAATAAAGAAATTAGAATAAACAATGTAAGGAACAAAAGTTTGTCGTAGTTTCCCACATTCATTTGTGAAAAAAGGCTTCTACTTTCGTCATTTTTTTAGTGAAATACTTATATCTTGTAGTTTTTTTCTGGGATTTCAGGCAGGGCAAGCAGGAGGAGTCAAATTCAAGGGACTAGGGCAACAAAACAAGTAGCAAGGAATCAAGTGCAATGTTCCTTTTGTTCTGAAGAAGTTAAGCTTAGAGAGAAATCCTGTTATATTGTCTTATAAAATAAACTTTTGTATGCAAATAAGGATTGTTCTGTTCTCTGATTCTAGGCAGCAATAGATTGATTAGACATTACTTAAACATAAGCTGCACACAAGTGTATAAACACACTATGCATACAGTAATCAGCAATGTAGTCAGTGTTAGCAAGTTTAAATAAAGCTAACTGTTCAATTCAGAAAATGAGAAAAAAATGACAGCTCACTAACTGCAAGCCATTTCCATTTAAACTCTAGCTGTCATGTGTCAAGTTAACACCTCATTCACAGACTCTGTATCCATGTCAGCATATTACTGTGCTTAATATATTGTATCTTTGGTCAAGAACTTTTGACTAGATTTCTGTTAAAAGTATTAACAAGTATGTTAAAACACTCGTTCACAAAGAAGAGAAACAGAGAACTACCAGGAATCTGAAACCTTTCACTTTGCTGGCCAAAAGGACGAAAGTATTTTTCCTCAGACAAGCAGAAACATGTAGAGAAATTAAGCTTAGAAAAACGTAACTTATGCTCTACAGGTTCTAACCATACTAATCTAATCCATTATTCAGGAGATCTTGTAAATTTAAGCACAGGCACTTACGTAAAATATACTCATGTATGGGGTTTTAAATAATGGAGACAGTTTCTACTGAAAATGCTGTGCATTTAATAACTTTAAGAGACATTCAGAAGATACGCTACCGAGATGTAACCCTAAAATATCATTTTTGCTATTAGTAAGACACAATTCATAGTACTCATTCTAAGAAAGTATTTGCTCTACATTTGCATAGAAGTTGGAAGAATATGTGCACTTCAAGAGAGTAAATGGAATCAAGTAATGGTTCTGAGCTCTTACTTTCCTAAAGCATAAGCTGTCACGTTTGGACTGAATCACTACATACATGAATGAGTGAAATATTAGCACTTTACTTTCTTGATAGAATGACACCTGAAAATAATGTTCAAACTCACAGAGGAAATAACACTTAAAAACCCCTGCTATTCAGAACTAAGTTTTACCTGAACATTGGCAAAATCAACACGGTTGAGATCATTGAGCATCTGGTTGATTTGAGAAGTATTTTGAAGCACAGCACGAGCTGCTTGAGCCAGGTGATTAAGAGATGTGTATCTTCGCAGAGTCTGGGCAAAGGCACTTACAGCGGCAACCTATGAAGAAATTTAATATTTTTAAATATTGTACTCCATAGATTAATTCCACAGATTGAGTATTTACTTTCATTTTAATAGTTTATATTAATGAGTCCTCATATTTGAATTATATCATGTAGCAGATCAAATCATGTTATTTCCTCTCCCATTATTTGAAGCTTGATGCTAAACATGAAATTTAGCATTGAAGTTAAAATGCTTCTTCTTTTAGATGCTACTGCCCACTTGGTTTGCCACTGCAAGAATAAAACTTCAACAGTTTCATCTACCTTGGTTTGTATCATCCTCTGTGGAATATTGTTCATGGCACTGGAAAGCCAACCTTCAAGGCTTTTTGCAAAATTGCGAATGGCTTGGGTCAAGGCACCTGTGCATTGGAGAATAAAAACAGAATGAAAAGAAAGCAGTGCACCTGTTTTGAAATGTTTTGCATCCTCAGAACTCTTGTACTCAACTTTCAGGTCTGCTGCATTTACTTACTAGACAAATCTGGTCTGGGTTCAAAATGCCTCACTGAGATAAAGATTACATAATAATGATTTTAGTTTTGGTTTAATAAGCAGTTCTGACTTCTTCACCAGACAATCTTCCAAAGAAGTTTATGACTAGCAGTATTGTTTTGGGCACTCCTATATGAGAACAACACTAAATTTCCATCACAAACTTCCGCTTTCCATTTTACCTAAGCACCTCTTTTAAAAAGCAAAAGTCTGGGGAAAAATCCACTTACAGGAATACTGCAGTTTCCTCAGTAAGTCCAAAGTAATTTTAAACCATGTCATAGTGCTGCTTAATTCAGTTTTAAAGAACAAATTCCATTCACATGCAGTGCCTAAGGATGTCATCAATAAGCAAGATATAGAACTGTGTTTCACTGACAGAAAGTGAAATTATTCAAATGACTGTGAAGTCTGTGTGCATTTTGTTTCCTTTCTATATTGTCTGCAGAAATGCTGAATGGCTGACAGAGATTTAGAGAGATATTGAAGAAGCCCCTACAGTATTCTGTATTACTAATAAAGAAGTTTTAATTTTTCAAAAGAGGAAGACAGGAAACATTGTCCCAAGGAACTGGACCTGGAAAAAATAAAATAATATCTTCTGAGTGATAGAAACCCAGCTTTCCCACACCTAACCCTTGCACACTGACATAACAGCGCAATACTCAAACTGCTGCAAAAAGTAGAAGACAAAAAGAAAAAGGTACAGGTTTCTGAAGACTACCAGAGAATGAACACAACTAAAAAGTGAAGAGGAAAAACCCAAGAAAATAATACTTTTTTTTTATAATAATACCTTTTTAAAATAAAGCTGTCTAGCAGAAATGTAAATTTACTAAAAGAAAAACTGTATTATTTGTGATATCTTTTTCACTAGTCTTCAAACTTGCAGTCATAAGCACTGGAATCCATACTGATAATTTATATAACTCACCATGCCTTTGGACGCTTAGCTGACCACAATTTGATCTCACAAAGTATCTGTGTTAGCCCTCTTATAATACCATTTTTTTTTCTCCTTTAGGGTTTACACATGAAGAAGAAGCTTTTTCCCTTAACCCTATCAATCCCCTAGCTCACTTGTGCTGCTTTCTAAATTATTTCTGTGCACTTACTAATTGACTATGTATTCACTCATATTTTGTTACCTATAAGACAAGATGGAAGTAATAATGTAAACACTGTATGAATGGTACTTAGACATTTAAGAAAAATATTACTGCTTTTTCACTTCTAATGTTCTCATTACTCTTTTTTACCCAAGTATATATATATTACAAAATTATTTGCATCACAGTAATGCTGATCTCCTTTAAAAATAAATATGAAAAAGCAGCTCAGGCCTTAAGAAAGACCTTTAACTAGTATGAAAAAGGAACAAAAAAAAAGGAATTCTAAGTTCTGAAGAAATAAAATAGCTAAAGTAGCTAATCAGGCATCAGTATTGTATAGAACAACCATGAATGTGTAATGAGGTTTAGAGATATATTAAACACAGATATTTTTTCATATCCTTAAGTACATATCTAGCCATTACCAAAACCTTAAGTACCTACATCCTTGAACTCCTAAGTTCATCTGAACTCTTTCAAAGTATCTTTGCATGATAAGAATGCCGCAAATTTGCCTAAATCATTAAGTGTTACTAGTCACACACTAAATGATGTGGCAATGGCAGTGACTGAAAGTTTGATTTGGATAAGCACCTAAAAAGCTTGACTTCTGAACCAAAACCCCTCTGACTTGTACAAAACTGAGCTTTACAGCCTTTCCAGTACTTTAATTTTTTGTCTGTGTGGAATTGTATAGTATGCTGTGGAAGTGTATTTTGCATAAATTCTCCACCTATCACGGAAAAGAACTCAACAACAAATTTGTTACTGTCCTTTCTGCCACTTTTGAAGATGCAAGATGTCCATTCTAAAACACAATAGCTCTGGTCTATTGCCAAAGACACTAGGTAATGATGGCCTTTATTCCTGACTCCAATGGTCAGCATTTCGCTTTTCCTACGAAAAGGAATTTTGTTGTTTTATACATAGCAGTTCTTCACTTATTCTGTGGGTGCTAAATATTTCAGCTGACAAATTTAATACAGATGTTAAAAATAAAGCCATTTTTTTTCTCAACAGTCTTCTTTTTCTACTCCAGTAATATGTATCAACAATACAACTTGTCTAAAAGAAAAAACACTGAAGATCTAGACAAAAAAAAAACCTTGAAGAAATTATGCTTTCTTCAAGCCGCTGTCAAATTAATATTTTTCCCTATTTTGAGCAGCAGCTGCTGCTCTCTTCCCATTTATTCAAGAAAAAAATCATAAGCATGCCTTTAATGAAGCACTTACAGTCCCAGCTCCTCTACACAGTCCAAACTTTCCTACAAATTGCTATTTTCACACAGAGGATGATGAATTTGTCTGCTTCACCCAGCTGCATTTTTGTTATATTCAACCTTAAGCCATTATTTTAGTCTCTTGTAATGACTGGAGATACTTTTATTCAAAAGCAGGACTTTAAAAAATCACAAGATTTTAACCATTTAACAGTGAAGAAGAAACCTGGATGGCCCATCGTTACAGGAAAGCTGCTAAAAAAAGCCATTTAGTTAGCTGGTTCTAAAGGATAAAGTAAGAAAATATGTTAGCTGTTTTCCAAAGGTAGTTCAGTGAGTGCACTTCTGAGCAGAAAACCACTGAACTGTTCACAAAAAGGAGGCAGAAGTCTCTTGGGATGAATTTGTCCTGGGATCAGATGATGTGTCTGCATCCAACAGTCTGATGACCATCCCCAAAACAGGAATGTCAAACATTGTAGGTATCAATTATTCAGATACGACTGGTAATTCTACAAAGAAATAAATAGCATGAAAAGGACATGATGCTTCTAGTTATTGATATTAATTGATTTTGCCCCATTTTCTTGAAATCCTGGACTGGCAATGCCCAATGTATCTTATGAAGCAATGCAGGAGGACACCATGAACTGTGTAGCTGTCATCTGAACACTTCTCTAGAGACTACCAGGCTTTGCAGGAAAAGCAACTGAAAAGAAGAGGAGCAGGTTTGATGAAAAACTGTCTGCACTACCTTTTTATTCAGAAATTAACTTGCTTTTGCAAGGGAGAGTTTTCATTCAGCCTATTAAATGTTGTAATTAAATTTGTGGGGGCTTTTATCATTGCCTAATTGTTTGTGATACACCATATTACTCTAAAATCCTACCTAACAGTATTGCCATGAGAGAAGTAAACATTAAATGGAAATCAAGGCAAAATAATTTACACAAGTAATAGCTGTCAATAATTACATGTATTTGAGAATACATTTTTCCTTTATTCTGATATATAGATGCACAAATTATGTCAACAGCTAACAAGCACTTACTCGTTCCTTTAAGAAAAAGGTAAAACACACTTTTTAAATGGCAAACCTTCAGATTTTATACATTTCCAGTTTCAATTTTTTTTTCAATTTTCTAAAACCTGAAAAATTGGGAAAAAAATTTTAATTTTCTAAAACCTGATTTTATTCCACTGGCAAGCAAGAAGTCAATAAAACTTTTCTGCAAGGCACTACCACCAAATATTCTTAGGGAGTGCTTATTACTGCTGGAGTCACCATAGCAGAAAAGGTGTTCACAGCATGACAATATAGCTTTGTTACCTGCAAAACTACTTATGGCCCTAATTTTAAAAAAAATATTAATCCAACTTTTTGAAGTGAACTTTCTTTCATTGGAAGGAGATAATATGTAGGAGTTATGGGTTTTTAGTGGGTTGCTAACATGATTTCTTTATTACATTTAGAACAGTGTATTTGAGACAATAAATACTTCATGAAGCAGTTCAACTTTCTTCACATAAATTTGTTTTCTACCAAAGATAGCCATAAAAATACACTGCTAGAGCAATGACAGATTCTAGTAAAACTAAATTTGAAAAGGAAGCTCTACTCCTGGTAATGGTGGTATGACTGGACAATTACTCACTTTTTCATGCAGGATGTATGACAGAAAAAACAGTAGATTGGAAAAATAAATTTGATTAGGAATTTTTCATTGCCTTAACAGTCATTAGAATTGATTTCAACAGTCAAGGACAATGGACCAACTCTCCAAACATGGAATCACAAAGACCATATTTCTTTTCCAGACTAATCAAAGATTAATATGTGATCTTTAAACTGAAAACTACTGAATTTAGTGGAAGGATTGACTGACACTAGTGCACATTGCCACAGGACTTCTTTCTATCAGGTACCTAGAGCCAGGGTAAAAGGAAGGCATTTTTACCTGAAGATATAACAGATATAGTGAAAGATGTACCTTTAACAGGACACTGTATCTTAAAAACGAGATCTTCCAACTTTTAGATTTCAAAGCATATGTCAATTCCCAGCACAACTCCTTACACAACAAAACAGGATAAATTATACACAGTACTTGTGTAACTTTCAAACTTTTTTCTTAAGCTGCCCTGTGAGGCACAAGTACACCTCCACCATACACATGCTTGTAGAAAAATCCTTACAAAATGTTTCAGGTGTTCAACTTACTAGGAATAGGTCTAAGGACGTCAGGAATGAGAATCTCCACCAAAGCCTGGTACATCACATGGTCACAGTTACACATCCATTTCAGAATAGATTCATTCTTGCACAGAGTAATCAGCTTTGCTTTAGGAAGTCGACTTTCTATTTCACTCAGATTGCTGGTGTTAAAAAAAAATGTAGCAAATTAATAAATGATAATGCATTTATGGCACCTGGGGGCATGGTTTAGCAGTTAACATGGCAATGCTAGCTTAACAGTTGAATTTGACTTTTCTGACCTAAAGTTTCCATGATTCCATGATTTACAGCAGGTAAAAACCTGCAATGAGTGTTAAAATATTTTTTTTACTAACGGCATCACAGATGTCTCAGCTACACCCAATATAACTTATTTACACATTGTCTCACATGGAAAAGGATTTAAGAAATGACTCCATAATTCTCCTATTATGGCTCATAAGTAGTGCAGACGTATGAATGATCCTTTTGGCTTAAAAGAAGTGGATCGAACACCTTTACTGTATTTGTCCATGCAAAATACCCCAGTGGATGACACGACTGTTTCAAGACCGCCCTTTGGCATAAACCCAGGCTATACAAAACTGCCAGACAACATAAATTTGATTTTGAAAATAATCATAGGAGAAAAAATTATTACTATTAAGTTAAAACTAATACAATTTTTTAAATTTCATACTCACATTATCATGAGACACATTAAGCAAAGAGAAACATTTACTGACCTTGGTTCATTAACAGGAGTGCCATCAGGTGGAGCAGAAGGAGAATAGCGCCAGAAAGTTTGCCACAATTTTTCTATCAGGCTGAATTGAAGATTAACAACCACATCCAGTATTGCCTGAAAAAACAAAACATGAGATCATATTGTCTTTTACCCAGCTTCCGTCCCCTCCCAACTCCAACTAGATCTATAGCTTTTTTCCTTCATCACATAGTGGAACCAAGGCAAACTGTAAATTCTGAAGTTATAAGTGGTATCTGTTTTAATACCTTTGATATCCATAAATTATCCAGCACCATAAACTGTTGTGCATAGAGGCTTGCTTAAGACTTGCATGGAAGCCTCCAGGAACTAGTATGGCCTACATAAACATATCACAGGAATTTAAGCATAGAAAGTATTTATACAAATAAAAGAGTAAACCTGATATTTTACTCATTTTCATAATTCCGTATAAATTGGAAGCACCTTCAGAAATAATTTTAAAAGACATGTTGTTCAGTATCAATGTGGCTTAAATGTCTCAATATTTCTTTGATATGAGAAAAAAGTTACTGCTTTTAATGTAAAAGAAAATAAAATTATAATCTAACCTGATTTGAATTTCCTGTTGGCTAAACCAAATATCTGATTGCACAATCTAAAGTCTAACATTCTGAAAAACATACATGTAACATTTCATTCTTAGTATCTATTACATATTAGTCTTTTCCTCGGTAAAGGGGATCCTCCAGAAAACCCTTTTTGCCATCCTTTTCAATGAAATAAGTAAAATATCCTGGGGGAAAGTCACATACCACTATCATGGCTGCAATATATTTGGCATTATTCTCTTGTATCGGCCTTCACTAAAAGTCACGAACTTTCAAAAATAAATGGTTTTCAGGAAATACCTCNTAAATACAAAATTATATTTGGATAGAATAAAATGCTATCATGTACATACTACACCTATATAGAGAAGTTAACACACACTTTTTCAGATAGGGTACAAGAATCTAAGTCAGTGCAGGAGCGACTAATCCTTGAATGATTTATTTGTTGTTCAGCTGAAGTGTTTTTATGCAGCTAGGTATGATGGGGCTTAATAAACTCAATATACGTTTTTACTTGACATTTACTAGACTTTCAAGTAGAGCCAATGTGTGATTTTACTATTTGTCCCAAATGTTTCTGAGAGACAAGCTGGTTAACATAAAAATGCTGGACTGAAAGATACCTGGAAAAGAAGATTCAAAACATTTTAACACTACCCTTATGCTCCAAATGGTTTTAGTAAAAGCAAAATTAGGCCAAACAATTTGGTGGTTGAAAATCCCAACCAAATAAGCCTACACTAACAGCACACTCTATCAGCACAACCAAAGACCCTTTTTACAAAAAGAATTAACTAAATTTCTATTTGTTTCCATGACTGGAACACATGCTTAACTGGACCAACAAATCCACAATTTGGATATTTTTAAACATGACCTTTGGGATTTCAGTTGAAACTATTTGTCTCTTTTCACTTACAACACTAGATCACCCTTTCACAACAGCCCAGGAGGTGGCTAACCTGCACAGTAGTGCAATGCCACTCTCCTACCCTGGCTTGTATGAAATAAAATGCACTGTAATGTACATGAAGGAAACAACTTTCATAGCAGGAATTTCGATATGCACATTTAATTTAATTATTCAAAGCAGCTTCATTTATGTAATATGAAGTATATCTATTTTNTTCTCTTGTATCGGCCTTCACTAAAAGTCACGAACTTTCAAAAATAAATGGTTTTCAGGAAATACCTCACAGTGCTCTCGATAAAGACTCTGTAGTGATTTGATGTCCTCAAAGGTAGTACCATCTGGCAGAGAAGATATTTCAACTTCTCCAAACTCTGGCAGTACTCGAGATGCATCTGTTGTCATGACAACATAATGAAAGAGGTACCAGTTACAGTATGGTTAAGAAAAAAATTGAAGGATTATACAAAGAAATAAATTCCAAAAGGTCATAATATTCAAAGAGGAAAGTATTTCATACCTGTTGTATGCCAAAATAATAAATAAATTAATATTTTTTTATAAAAATAAATACAAAATTATATTTGGATAGAATAAAATGCTATCATGTACATACTACACCTATATAGAGAAGTTAACACACACTTTTTCAGATAGGGTACAAGAATCTAAGTCAGTGCAGGAGCGACTAATCCTTGAATGATTTATTTGTTGTTCAGCTGAAGTGTTTTTATGCAGCTAGGTATGATGGGGCTTAATAAACTCAATATACGTTTTTACTTGACATTTACTAGACTTTCAAGTAGAGCCAATGTGTGATTTTACTATTTGTCCCAAATGTTTCTGAGAGACAAGCTGGTTAACATAAAAATGCTGGACTGAAAGATACCTGGAAAAGAAGATTCAAAACATTTTAACACTACCCTTATGCTCCAAATGGTTTTAGTAAAAGCAAAATTAGGCCAAACAATTTGGTGGTTGAAAATCCCAACCAAATAAGCCTACACTAACAGCACACTCTATCAGCACAACCAAAGACCCTTTTTACAAAAAGAATTAACTAAATTTCTATTTGTTTCCATGACTGGAACACATGCTTAACTGGACCAACAAATCCACAATTTGGATATTTTTAAACATGACCTTTGGGATTTCAGTTGAAACTATTTGTCTCTTTTCACTTACAACACTAGATCACCCTTTCACAACAGCCCAGGAGGTGGCTAACCTGCACAGTAGTGCAATGCCACTCTCCTACCCTGGCTTGTATGAAATAAAATGCACTGTAATGTACATGAAGGAAACAACTTTCATAGCAGGAATTTCGATATGCACATTTAATTTAATTATTCAAAGCAGCTTCATTTATGTAATATGAAGTATATCTATTTTTCCTTTAATACTTACATGATGCATATTAAATATCACATAAAGCTCGTGTAATTTTCTGTTCTGTTGTGAGTTGGGATTTTTAAGAGGGCATGATAACTTCAAAAGCAGCTATTGTACTTGTGTAGCTTGATATTCACAGTGATAACAAAGTTCATCTTATTTATATAGCAGTATAAAACCTGCTTTCATACCTAGAAACTGTTGATGATGTTGACTTTGGGCAATTACAGTTTGTTCAACAGATGTGCCTGTCTGTTGACCACTTCCTGTGAAGCCATCTGCAACTCCATCCACTTTCTGCATAGGCTTATACCTGCAAAAAGATTATCAAGTACAAAATTTTCCTTTCTGTTTTCTTATTCATAAATGGAACACAAGAGTTTGGTTTTCCCATCTTTTCAGGACAAGTGACAAAAGAATTTAGAGATTCTTACTTATTTTGTAAATAACAGAAGAAACAACCACTAAGGGAAGCTAGAGTTTTAACAATGCATTACAGAATTAACAAAGGTGGTATTCCAGCAGCACTCCAAATTTCTGGTAGAATTTAGCTTAGTAACAGCATATTGTAAGACCAACAAATTTATACCAAAAAGAATCAAATCCTTCCCTTTCCAAAGAGCTTGACATAATTTTGTAATACAAAGATAATGTTTCATTACTTTAGGAAGAAACAACATTACTGTCTGAAGGTAACATAAACTTCAACACAAGCACTTTGGGATACTGAAGTTATGCAAATAAAAAAGGTGCATGGTTCCCAAATTAAGAAAAGGAAAGAAGAAGAATGATGTGTGGCACACATTCAGTCTACAGCCTTCGTTGAAGAGGACTAGAAGTGTTTATCCAGTTAAATGTGTCTAATGGAGATGGTGGAATTGCTGTAACTACCAAGAAAAAAAGTCTATTGACTGCAATTTACCACTAATTTAAGACAAAATAACCAGTAGAAATACTAATAAGCTGACATTACCATAATCATGAAAATTCCAATATTCAGTCTTTTAGTTCTCTCTTAATAAATCCTGCTAGAATTTTCCAATACACTTGGATAACAATGATAAGAACACATACAGACATATATGAAACACTGGAGTTAAATACTAAGCCTCCTAAATCACAGTATTTTTCATGTAACAGCTACCTATTGAGCATCATGGCACCTTGCAGTTCCCACCCCTCATCAACACCTTTACAGATTCTCTCAGCAGAGTTTAGGACTGGTGTGAATTGAGCCTGAATGGGTGCATGTTGGTGCAGGTACATGTGCACAAGTGCAAAACATGGGGCACAGGAGAAGTGTGCACTAACTGCACACAGTGCTGTATGTGTGATTTTGTTCTGATATAATCAAGGAACATACTGACATAAAGTTAAAAAAATGACACCAAACATACTTCAGTAAGGAAGAGAGGGGAACTATGTAAGACATATGGTGGTGTTAAATAAAAGAATAAAGCAAATAATACAGAAAGAAATATCCACTCATAACAGTTATATAACGAAATTCCAAAATCATTTTGTCATTGTGAATCAAGAAGACAAGAGATGTGACAACGTTTAGCTGACTGGCATAATTTTTCCAGAAATAATTCTAGTTAGACCATTGTGGCATGTGTTTTGGTTCACATATGTAATTTTGAATGCAAGAGAATGCAACCTTTAAGTGAATGAAACCTTTAAGTGAATGAGCTTGAGTTGGTAAAATAAGCTTGCTGGGAGATTTTGTAAATATCTATCACCATTCCATACTATATAATCCTGCCATGGTTTTTGTAACAAGAGTTTTATACATGAGGTATTATGAGACATCTCATGCTCCTGTATTATGCTCAGCAAAAGAGAGTTAAGACCATGTATCTTACCATGAACTTCCGTTTAGTGCTGTAAATAATCGGTACTGTCTGGAAATGACAGTAGAATCATTTCAGATCAAAGTGATCTTTGAGTTCCAAGTTAAAGTCTGGAGTTGTGTTTTCCATATCTCAGTTGTGTCCAAGGACACAAAATATGCTTGGTACACTATACCAAACTGTTCATTCGACTGAATTTTTTTAGAGGGGAGTAATTGCTCTAAAGGTGACTTGCTTGATATGCTGCTCTTCTAATCTCTCAGTGTCATGAAATTATGTATCTAATGTATTTTACTTTAAGGTAATATGGGAGGCTAGTGACACCATTCACATAAAAATTAATTCCAAAGAAATTTACTCATTTCCATCTTTTTCACCTAAAATTTTCTGTTTAATATAGTTTTTAATATGCATATTCAGACATTCGTTCACCATCAGTACAGCCCTGTACCACTGCTTTCAGCTACTGAGCTTTCACAGGTTCCTCAAGAACAACAGATACTAAGGGAACATACTTATATGTACTTAGAGGCAAAGCAGTGTGTTCACATTATTTCTTCACAAGGAGATGAAATAAGTACCAAGCAACTTAATAGTATGTTCTCTGATAAGAAATGTGTACATGATACAGCAATGAAAAGAAATAGGAATAGTTGAAATTAAAGCTCTTACTGCTTCTCTTTAGCTTGTAGGACAAGAATTCAATACAGTTAAGAAGAGTCTGTTCATATTATAGGTAATTTTATTATTATTTATTTTTTGCAAATTTTTGACAGTTTCTAGGTAAATATTCTTCCACATTGTATGTAACATCACTGACATCAACTGGATATCCAGCACTCTTATTTTCACAGCAGTCCATGTAAGGAAAAGTAAGACTTGATGAACTAAACTATTAGCACATAGTTACGTTTCACACTTTACCTCTGTTTCTGCTGCATGGGCTGTTGTCTCATGGCCATATATTGCATGTCCTCTTGTAGTCGATTAAGAGGAGAGTCTGGCTTGACACGAATGCCATAGTAATGGTATTTGGAGTTCCCCCTTTATGAAAAAGCAAGAATTAAAAGAGCAGTAACACTAGTTTTACGTATTTACATTACACTTACTTTACAATTTACATTGACTGGAAAATAATACACTCAAATTAGGTCTGGCTCTCCTATCATACCTATTTTACATGACTGTCATTTTACTACCTTTAGGAAATTAATTCACTCTCTTAAACAAATACTATCAGCATATTAACTTGCACTCGACTTGAGTAAGAAAAATAAAATGCAAATAAATACAACTTAACTAGTTATGGGAAAATAGCATTCTTACTGATTTCCAAATGGCAAGCTATATTTTATTTATAATGATAAAAATCTGAAGTATAGTTACCAAAATATAAACACATAAACTGTCAAAAGCAGAAGCAAAACTATAATATCATCTTGAAAAAATATACAACTTCAACATGAAGAAATAGAACTGACAGAAAAACACAGTAATATTTAAATGCAGGTCTTATGTATTCTTTTGCCTAGCAGATAAGTTTCTTATTCATAATTATTACCTTTATTTTTTATTATAATTCAGGATTTCAATTGCACAAACCTAGTTCCAAGTCTTCTAGTCCGTAGTCCCATGAAGATTGACCGTATGAGTTTTCCAAAGGAAGCAGCATTGACTGGATCTAACTTGTGCTCCTGACAATGACGTAAGTAATGGTTGTAAAGGGTACTTCTTGGAAGGCTCACTCCTTCTGCAGTTTCATAGTTGTCTAAAAGCCATTGAAGCTATATCACATACAAAACAGAAAAAAACCCCTATTATATACTTTATTAAAAATATTGTAGCCATACAGCATTAACATCTGACAGTTGGAACCACTCTTCAGGTCTATTAAAAAATTACATCCTTCCTCAGAGAGTCTTTAAATGTTAGTTATACAATAATGCTTTAGTATCTTCAAAATTACCAGGAAATAGCAGAACTCATTGCACTTGTGACCTCAGGAAAGTGTCCTTTTCATAAAATATTTTTAATTCAGTACCACGCATCAGTACGTGATAAAGGTATGCTTTGGAGACAAATTGTTAGTACCACAAAGAAATAAAGTAATCATGAATGTAATACACATAAATTGCAGAAAACAAACTCCTTGGACACAACAGTTAATGTATTTGTAAACCTGGAACATTATACTGTTTCTCTTTGCCTGTTACTAAAAAACATTAAGAGACACACATGAAAAAAGCTATTGCATAGAAGTCAAAGAGCTACTTAGGTAACACTGGAAAATAACTGGTACATCTATAAATCATTAGGGATACAAACCCTTTCAGCTGTAGCCTGCTTGCCTTTGACTTCTAGAAGGAACAGAATGAGTTTCTTGGAAAAATAGTAATCTTTTCATGTAATGTGGTAGATAATTAGAAACATGCAAGAAGAGGCTTTATGTAATATCACTGGATGTTCTAAGTAGAGCACACTCATGAAACACTTCTAGCTGTTGCTAATATCCAAAAAAAGTTAAAAGGACAATTTAATAGTCCTAGATTTAATATTACAGGAAAATGACAAAATAGATCAAAACTAATATAGTCTGAGAATACATTAAAATTCCGTCGTTTTAGTTTTCTTGATAAATCAACATTTTCCTTATTTTTTCCTGTACCTGGGATGGATCCCTAGAATTTTCTAAGCTCTAGAAAAACACAGAGGAAAGATGCAAATGCTTCCAAGACATAAAATTTTTAGCTTGTTTTGCAGGTAATTTTGCATTTCAAGTAAACAAAACAAAAAATACAGTTAATCATCACGTATCATATCATCATTTTTTTGTACTAACATTCACAAGTGCTTCCAAACTGAGCATCTGTCATTTTGAAATAAAGCTGAAGAAAAGGTATAATTGTAAACATTTGATTTTTGTGTGAATGTATTAAACTCATTTCACTAGTGACCTGACCTAAGCCTGTCTTGGCTTACAAACAGAGGTAATTATAACTTTCAACAGTTGCAATCTATCCATATTGAAAATCTGTTATTACATCTGTATTTTTATTAACACATTTACATAACATTTGTCACATATTATTACATCTAGAATTGAATCAGAACAATACAGAATGTGAGGTACTTCTGCTTTCCCCAAACTGAAAAATTGTGTCAATCCCAAAAGACTGACAAATAAAAACCAATTATTTTGTCATTAATTTCTTTATGTAGCATTAAAGATATTTTCCTCCAGATGGTTTCTAATCTATTATTAACCACTTCAAGTGCACTTCATTAATTATATTAATTTCTAACAGATGTTATTTCAAACATAACTTGCATTATTCAACACACAAAAAAACCAAATCAAAAGTTTAGTGCAATATAAGAATTTTTGCTCTTGGAAGGAATTACTTAGTAGCAAGGCCTCGAAATCCTTACTTGATAGACTATAGCCTGGAAGAAAAAGTGCAGTTAATTCATGATTTTAAGAGAAAATTGAATCCAAACATTATTGTAAACAACTTTTTAAAGAACCCAAACATTTTTCTGCCAAGCTGAAATACAATTCTAAAACTGTTCAGGTTTGAGTCCTGCTTATAAATTTGTAGTACTGACCATAATGTATTGGTAAGATGGGGAAAGATATGAAATATTTACCGAGCCAGACCTGTTAAATTGAGTGTGACTTCAATTAAGCTGCAATGTTTATAAAACACTCAGCTATCAATTAATTAAGTTGATCTCATGCAGAAATACATCAAGAAACAAAAGAAAGCAGAGGAGAAATTACAAACTCCTTAAAATGAGAACTCATCTATTTAGGAAAAAAAAATCCTACAAAATCAGATTGAGGTATCGAAGGGTGAAGATTTAAATCCCAAACTAGAATTTCCCCACAAATTCATTTATCATTTGCGAAGCATAAGATAACTAAAAACACAATTTAGAATTCTATTCTAAAATCTGCTAAGCCAATTATTTTAACACAGCCAAACCAAACCATTAGAAAGCAAAGTAAAGAAAAGTGAAGAGACAAAGACTACAGCTACACTTAAACTTCCTCCATATTGTCCTTGAGTTAAAAGACAAAAAGCATTGCTTTAAAAACAGGCAAAACATCCAGTAGGCTTGATCTGGATTTTAAATTTCTTTCAAAATGATCAAAACTAGGGAAGATTTATTACCACAAAAATTTGTAAAAGGGTTGTTTTAAACTTTTCTTTCCCCACAGAGTCAAAAATATATCTCTATCACAATATTTTTCACAAAGCATTCACAGTCAAGAAAGAAATACCATGTAAAGTCTTCACAGCTGGAAGGACTGTGATCATCTGTGCAAATCTCGTTACTAGGAAGACACTGTGAATAGTGCCTGGAACTAGGAATGACTGAAACACAGTTTACTGAGGCACTGCAGCTTATCTTGTAATCTTTCTTGGTCTTATACCAAGATTATGGACTTCTTAAAAGGTTTAAGCAGAAAGTTACAATAGTTTTAGTGTTCTAAATCTTTCTACAGATTTCTAAAACATTGCCAAAAAAAGTTATGCTCTGTTAAAAATGACATTTAAACAATGACTTTGATATTATCGGTCCAATACTACCTATTATTATTTAAATAATAATTTTGATACTGTCTTATCTTCAAAATTATTATTTTGTAAACATACAAGGTGGAATCTGAATGTCCTTCTGTATATAATTTTCTGTAACTTTTTATATTATAACTTTCCATTTAAAATTTTAGATGTTTTTAAGAAAAAAAAAAGTTTGCCTAAATTCTCCACAAAACATTTTTAATTTTAATTTCAACAAAACCAAACCCCTATAGGGAACAAAAATCCAAAATCCAAACCCAAATCTTCTAAAGCATACATTTTTAATTTGATTTCCAAAGGACAATCTCTACCATCATATTCTACATTCAGACTGCAAACTAAATTTTAGTTTCTTCTGTAAAGCAATAAGGGAATTTGAATTTATATCATAAGTAAAGCTGAGAAGGAAAAAAAATAAGATGAATACAAACCAACCAACATGGCAAAAATACAAAATGCAAAACCATAAATATCAAGAGAAAAAAAAAAACATTTCAGGAAAGAGTAACAACTTACAAAGTAATAATATTATTTATATAATAAGTTTAAAAATAATCTGGGCTTTTTCCTTTATTTTAAAGTTACATATCATGAACTTATCACTATATCTGGAGATTGTGTTTTTGCCCAAATATCTTTTAGGTTTGTTTATGAAAAATTCTTAACTGTAAGACTTGCAGGGTAAGAACAAAGTAAAAGGCAGATGAATAAGATATTTTTTTGCACTTCAAATTAAGACAATGCTTTCCCAGGTCATTGTAAGGATCCTTAGGATTCTTAAATAAGTAATTTTAAAATAAACTCTCTAGTCAGAAAAAAATGAAGAAACACCTATGAATAACCTAAGTATATTATTTAGGTGTGCTCTTTGTTTCTTTTCTTCCTCTTCACATGCCCCAAAATTACTATATGATACACAGTTCTTATAATGTAGACAACTTTATTTAAAATGCCAAAAGCCAGCTGATTTAGAAATAATTGAACCTTAGCTTGACATTTACACTGTAACCCGCAAAACAGTCAAATGTGTTAACTTGTCCTAACACAGGTGTAGAGCATAGGAAACAGGTAACACTCTGCAATATACCATAAAGACATTTAATCTGACAAAATAAAGCCATGGGAGGTGTAGTAGAAGATTACAAGCAACTAAGATGGGAAGATTAAGAGCAAAAAGTAATAATAAAATAAAACAAACATTTAAAGGCAGGCNACCCCTATAGGGAACAAAAATCCAAAATCCAAACCCAAATCTTCTAAAGCATACATTTTTAATTTGATTTCCAAAGGACAATCTCTACCATCATATTCTACATTCAGACTGCAAACTAAATTTTAGTTTCTTCTGTAAAGCAATAAGGGAATTTGAATTTATATCATAAGTAAAGCTGAGAAGGAAAAAAAATAAGATGAATACAAACCAATCAACATGGCAAAAATACAAAATGCAAAACCATAAATATCAAGAGAAAAAAAAAAACATTTCAGGAAAGAGTAACAACTTACAAAGTAATAATATTATTTATATAATAAGTTTAAAAATAATCTGGGCTTTTTCCTTTATTTTAAAGTTACATATCATGAACTTATCACTATATCTGGAGATTGTGTTTTTGCCCAAATATCTTTTAGGTTTGTTTATGAAAAATTCTTAACTGTA
>VYXC01007756.1:380889-403784 GCA_013397175.1 Platysteira castanea
CCCAGGTCATTGTAAGGATCCTTAGGATTCTTAAATAAGTAATTTTAAAATAAACTCTCTAGTCAGAAAAAAATGAAGAAACACCTATGAATAACCTAAGTATATTATTTAGGTGTGCTCTTTGTTTCTTTTCTTCCTCTTCACATGCCCCAAAATTACTATATGATACACAGTTCTTATAATGTAGACAACTTTATTTAAAATGCCAAAAGCCAGCTGATTTAGAAATAATTGAACCTTAGCTTGACATTTACACTGTAACCCGCAAAACAGTCAAATGTGTTAACTTGTCCTAACACAGGTGTAGAGCATAGGAAACAGGTAACACTCTGCAATATACCATAAAGACATTTAATCTGACAAAATAAAGCCATGGGAGGTGTAGTAGAAGATTACAAGCAACTAAGATGGGAAGATTAAGAGCAAAAAGTAATAATAAAATAAAACAAACATTTAAAGGCAGGCTAAGCATGCAGAACAAGCAAGAGAGAGTGTATGTGAAGAAGAGACAACTTACATGGCTGTTGAGAAGAGAGCTTCTGTGAGTGGACAGACCATCAGACTTTTGCAGTGTCTCAATCGCCATTTCAATCTGATAATAGATGTCATTAAAAAAAGGACTCAAGACGGGATAGTAAAAAAGCCTGATCAGAGAAGTTTTGACAGATTCCTTACAGATCAACAGAAATGCCTGCTTTATTCCTGGCTAGGGCACATATCTTATTAAAAGGCCTCATTCTAGAGTCCCAGTGAACACAAGCCACCTCAATGAGGTCAGAAAGTCATTTTGCTTGTATGTATACTGCAGGATCACAGCCTCAAAGTTCATTTTACCTTCCAAGCTGCTCAGAATGAGCTCAAAGGAATAGAATTACTGGTGAGCTGCATTGAAATAGAAATAACCCAGATTGAACAAAAATATAATCACTAAAGTAAAAAAAAAGTTAAATAAAAAATCCCTAAATGATTTTGAGAAAGGCCTCCATATGTTTTTCCCTCAACTAAATCAGGAAGAGACATGCAGAGCTTGCAATAAGAATTGAATTAGAAACAAAACTTTAGCTATCTGAAATCACAGAATCAAATCCCAAACCAAAGTAATTCAATAGGTTTTTACACCATTAGCTTCACTGGCAATAGGTTTTACACCATTATTAGCTTCACTGGGGCAGGACATCAACCCTTACTGCTGCCAGCACCCTTTGAAGGTCCCCAGTGGTCAAAGTAAATGGAAAGTCAGGAGTTACACAGACTGCAGGATCCAGCCTTTGAAAAAGCAGATTTGTTCACAATAATTTTGCTTTTAAAAAGGAAAAGAAAACACAGTATGACTAAAATACAAAGTAGAATTTTTTCAAATGCAAATGTATGATTACTCTCACATTCATTTTCTTTCTTTTCTTTTTTAATAACAATGGATATTTTGATTTTGATTAGTTTGGTAACAACTACATTAAAGAAAAAACCTAAGTGTAATTTATCTGGGGGGCCAGAAGAGCAAAAATTAACAATGAAAATGACAGAGACAATGGAATGCACAGTAAGAAAAGGCACACAATTATTAGCTACAATATATGGCCAAAATGAAAGCAATGGAAACCACTACTTACACTTTTAAAAAACACTTATAATTATCTCTGTAAACATTTTTAATGAGCCCTCTCTATCCTACTTCAAATATCACAATACTAATCATAATTTTAGTGACATAATTTATCAATTTTGGCTGAATTTACTCTCTGTATAGTAGAAACTGAAAATTACTACAGCTGATATTTGAATTTACCTGTAAAATCAGTTTCTCCTTTCTTTCCAGGGCAATTGACAAGTATTTTAATGTATTTGCTGTGAGGAGTAATTATTTTAACTGCGTAATATTAGCTTTTCAAGTCTATAAAAAAAGGTACATTATTAAGCATACACAATTATTATGTAAGAAAATGTTCTTGCTTGGCAGTAATGTTTTTTCTTTTAACAGTCTGACTTCTTTACTGACTTGCTTCAGTGGAAAATACTATGAGGTCAAAGTATTCAATCATACAGGAAAGATCAAATTTTTAAATCATGCCGCAAGATAAAAACTACAAACTGAAAAGATCATCATATGGTCAGTTTACTACATACTGTTGCCAGAGAGTTTCCCTTCCTACTAAAATGCAACAATCAAACAATGAAGACTGTACAGACATTTAAATCCTAAATCTGACTGTTAGGTCACATGTACCACAGTGCTTAATCCACAGCAGTACTGTACACTGGGGTTACACCACCTGCTGCTCATTCCCACTACTGCCCTACTCTCATTTTGTTGCTGCAATTTGTGGCCTTCTTTGTTCAGAAGAACAATCAGAGAACCAATCTGTTAAAAAGAAGTCATTTCACTTAAAAAGAAAAGTGGCATTAGAGATGACTCGCTGCCATATTGATTCCATGGCTTTTGGTGCTAACTGTTGGGCTTTTGGTCATTTGGGGGATTTTTATTGCTGGAGTTTCTTTTAGTAGATTTCACCATTATGGCCACTGAAGGCAAAGAATCTGTGTTCACTTTTACTGCGCAACATAAGCCAAGCAACACTGGTTACCACTAAAACATGCTATTTACTTCATCACGCTCAGAAATGGGATCTATATTTAAAATGAGTCGCCATCATATTCTACTCGAAAAAGCTTAAAGAGAAATTATTTTCACTACTAATTATTTTCTCCACCATTTTTAGACTAAATTTTAATAAAACAGACTTTCAGCTCTATCTGATAGATGTCTCTAAATTGCAAGAAACCCTCTTTGCATGTAGGTTATAAAATTACTTAACTTGTTTTTGAGCATAAAATATGATTGATTTGAAGACAGATTTTCTAGACACTAAATGATTCACTTGCCCTTTCTGAAAACTCATGGCTACTTCTTGTTTTACTCTATTGGTGCCCTGCAGGGCTCAATTCTAGGGCCACTTGTGTTCATACTTTTACCAGTGATCTGGATATAGGAGTTGAATGGACCACTAGTAAGTTTGCTGATAATATCAAACTGGGAGATGCTGTTGACTCTCTTGAGGGACAAGAGTCCTTGCAGAGAGAGGGATCTGGATACAGTGGAGCACTGGGCAATCACCAGCGACATGAAAATGCCAAGTCAAAATGCCAGATTCTGCACCCAGGATAGAGAAATGCCAGACACAAGCCTACACTGGGAGAGGGGCAGCTCTGGGGCTGCAGAGAGGGCTCTGGGGCTGCAGGGTGGCAGCAGGCTCTGTGGCAGCCAGCAGCGTGCCCTGGCAGCCAGGAGGGCAGCAAACCCATCCTGGGTGCACCGAACTCGGCATCACCGGCCGTCCAAAGAGGTGACCGTCCCTCCGTGTCCAGCGCTGGGGCAGGGCCTCCCCCGGAGTGCACGTCTGGGCTCCAGCATTTCAGAATGATGGGAAGATCCTCAAAGGTGTCTGGAGAAGGGCAAGACAGCTGGTGGAAGGACTGGCTACCACGGCCTGCGAGGAGCTGCTAAGGGCCTTGGGCTTGTCTGGCTTGGAGAAAAAGAGGCTGAGGGGCAACCTCCTTGCTCTCTACAGCTTCCTGAGGAGGAGAAGTGGAGAGGGAGGTGCTGATCTCTTCTCCCTGGGATCCAGTAACAGATGTGTGGAAATGGTTCAAAGCTGTGCCAGGGGAGGTTCAGACTCGCCATTAGGAAGCATTTCTTTATAGAGAGGCTGGTCAAGCCTGATGATGCTCTGAGCCTGTCAGTGTGAAATGGGCATTTGGACAGGGCCCTCAACAATCTGCTTTACTTTTGGGTCAGCCCTGAAGTGCTCAGGCATCTGGGCAAAATGATTCTTGTAGGTGCCCCCCAGCTGAAATATATTATTTTCTTCTACTCTTTTATCCCAAGCTTTTGGATTTTCAAGAGGTTCTATGTGACACAGAGTACCATGTGTACAGGAAATAGAAGCTACCCAAGTAAAAAGTTCCTTGTGTGAAGAATCTGTTCTTTTAAGCTTTTAAGTTCTAAGTTCTGACCAGGGACTTTTATTTAGGCTTTAGAAAAACTGAACATTACGTCTCTATTCAGAACAGCACTTAAGCACAAACACAGAGTAACTACACAGGTAATACAGTGTGTATTATTATATTTTGTGGAAAGATGAAAGTAATTTTAACATTTAAAATTATATTCTATGTATACACAAATACAAAAGGAAGACTGATACCCTGGCATTTTTAACAATAAGCAGTGAGGGATTCCAGGCACAACTTAATACATATATATCTGATATGTTAAATAACAAGGATTTCACTTATTTGAATATGTGATCAGTCATACTTTCCCTATATGTCTCTTAATAAGACTAAAAACATTTATTTAAAAGTTCTGATAACTGAAACGTACACTATCACTCCCACTGCAATTCCAACTAAACCATGTTAAATGTTACACTACATGTAGGAACAATAATCAGTTTCTACAGTTACAAACATGGGCAGTCACTAACTTAAGACCATTACAGATGGGAAAACTATGATTGTGAATTTTTTCCATTTACTTTGTTTGCCAGCTAAAATACTGGCAAACAAACTGGCAAACCTTATACTCTGACACAATCATTAAGAAATAAGGATATTCTCCTGGGGTTAAAAAATTCAGCAGTTTGCTCTCGGTATATGCATCTATAATGTAATCCTTACATGATCTACTGATTTGGAAGTTATTGACTGTTTTTGCTAGGTTATGTCTTAGTATTCTTTAACATGTTACTAGATAAACAAGAATTATTCCTTAATATGTTACTAGATAAACAGTTACACAGAATAGTCTAAGATGCATATAGCATAGACATAGCAAATACCTATCCCAAACCCACTTTGAAAAAATCTCCCTCTTAGGAAGAAGAAAGAAATAGTGCTTTTCAGTATGATTCAATTAACCATTTCCATGATCAACTAACAATTTAACAATTAGTACAGAATGTTTAGAGTAAGTTGCTCTGAGGAGGTCAGGACAAAAAAAGAAAACAATTTGCAGAAATTCAAGTCCTGAGGTTTAGTGATTAATCCGGGTATCTTACAATTTATTTTCTTTATCTGTTTGCATTTGCAAACCACCCTCCACCAGCAGCAGGGCAAGCAGGTGGTATCTTAGAATTCAATATATTGTTGCAACACATTGAAAAAAAATAGCTCCTGTCTCTTTTTCCACAGGCACCTCTCATTCACAATGCCCTTTATCCACTTTCAAAGGTTCACCCTTTTAGGCTATAAAGGAAGTGAAATTCTAAAGCAGCTATCATCACAATGCTCCATTATGAAGGAATTACTAATTCATCATATGTATGCAAGAAAGACTCATTTGGTACAGCTAGCTAAGTCCTGGGTACTTGTGGCAATTGTGCCTACCTAAATAAAGCAGAACTAATCTGAAAATACAGGATAAATGGACACAGGGCTTTTGAAAATGTGACACTTCACCCTTTTAGGATGCCACAAACATTCATGATTTATGGTGTCTTTCAGTTCTATTTCAGAACAGAGTATTCATGTTTGTCATACTGTTTTCTGAAACCTGTGCCAGAGAGCTGTGTTAGGCAGACAAGCTTCCCCAAGAGAAAGAAGCCTGAAAATGAAATTGTATTGACCACATGAGAAGTCCAATCTAGCCCATACAGCTGGGAGACTTAAATCTAAAAGATCTGCATTCCTGTCAATAGAAAAAGCTGTAGCGACCTGCAAACAGGTTCTATGAAATTTTGCTCAAAATACTGAAACAATACTATGAAGACAGACAGAAAGATACTTCTTTAAGTCTGTGGAATGAGAGAAATGCAGAAAGAGAAGAACAAAAAAAAAGACGTATTTTACAAGTGCAGTATTTTACATAAAACTGACCTTAAAGAATGCTGATAAACCCTAGAAACTTAGAAAAATAAATTCCTAAAAAAAACCCTTAATTGTAAATATGGAAGTTTAATATACATAACAGATACTGGTCAAAAGACCTGCTGCAAATGCACACCACCAGTAGTCTGTAGGTACATAAGGCATGCACACTGACTAACAAATACAGCATGCTCTCTGGTGATTACAAAAGAATATAGAGTCATTTGGGAGAAAAAGCACATCTAGCAGCCATAGACTGGAAAAATAAAAAATACTTGGAGTTAAGTTAGATTACCTTTTCCTTCCCAAATTTTCAATTGAAACATTGCTGTCTAGGTCCCAAGGGAAGTCCCACATTAGAAGTGGACTGACACAAACCTCATGAAATTCAATGAAGTGAAGTGCAAAATCCTACATTTGGGTCATGGCGATTGCAGGCCACAGGCTGGGTGAGAGCAGGCCTGCAGAGAAAGAGCTCGGTGTGATGGTTGATGAAAAACTCAACATGAGCTGGTGATGGGCACTCACAGCCCAGAAAGCCAGAGGTGTCCTGGGCTGCATCCAAAGCAGCAGGGCCAGGGAGGGGATTCTGCCCCTCTACTCTGCTCTGGTGAGAGCCCACCTGCAGTGCTGCACCCAGCTCTGGGGTCCCAGCAGAGGAGGAACATGGACGTGTTGGAGCAAGTCCAGAGAAGGACATGAGGTTGATAAAAGGACTGGAGCACCTCCCCTACAAAGACAGGCTCAGAAAGTTGGGTCTGTTCAGCCTGGAGAAGAGAAGCTTGCATGGAGACCTCACAGCAACCTCCCAGTGTCTGAAGGGGGCCTGCAGGGAAGGTGGAGAGGGCCTCTTCATCAGGAACTGCAGTGATAGGGCAAGGAGTAATGGGTGCAAACTGAAAGGGGAGAAATATAGGTTGGATATTAGGAAGAAATTCTTTACTGTGAGGGTGCTTAGATACTGGAACAGACTGCCCAGAAAGGTTGTGGATCCAACATCCCTGGGGGTGTTCAAGGCCAGGTTGGATAAGGCTTTGAGCAACCTGGTCTAGTAGAAGGTGCCCCTGCCCATGGCAGGGAGGATTGGACTTCTGGATCCAAATCGGATCTTTAAGGTCCCTTCCAACCTCTAACAGTTGATGATTCTATGTTTATCTTCTTTGCTATAAGTTCTCAAACATAGGGTCAAACTAACCAATTCACCATCTTTTCCCCAGGTCATCCAGTTATTTGTATACCTAATGTCTATTATATACATCTTTAAACATATTCTAAACCTTTCTCTCTGTGGTAATTTTCCCCACACTTGGAAAACAAAACAAAATGTCCCTTGTCAACCTTGTCATAAGGACTTTTTAAATATATACATTCCACCTAACACTGAAAAACACATGTAAACACATCAGAATTAATCACACCAAAGAACCAAAATAGAGAAACTAAAAAGAAAATTCAATTCAGATTACTATTAAAATCAAACTTGAAAACATTTATGGCATGACAGCCTTAGACAGAGAGAGTGGCCATATTAGGACAAATGTATATTTAATCAGAAACAAAGAAAACCTGTAGTCCTTTAGAAAGGTGATGCATCTACCCCATTGATAACCAGACTGTTTTGAGAACATCATGGCAAATCTTCTGGCATCCAGTTTAATATCCATTTTCAAATAAAAAGAATTAACACAAATTCTTCCCATGGATTGAATGATACCTATTTTTGACATCTTATGATTTAAAAATTGTGTTTCTTAAAATCTTTTAAAATCAGTAACTGGAATACTTCATTGCAATAAATTGAGTTTCCAACAACTTGGTTTTTTGATAAATAAATACTAGAATAAAAATTAAACTGCCAAAACTGGAAACAGTTGCTACAGGGCTTTTATGGAGAAAACACACTAAAAGCCAATGACGCCAGCCTGTATCAGAGGAGAAGCAAGTAGCATAGACAGATGAAGCCAGAGCGCAGTCAGGGTAGGTGTGGCTGACCTTAGTAGCATCTTTCTCCCTTTCCCCCTATATTCCTTGTCTTGTGAAGATGACATAGTCTCAATGCAAGACTTTACAGTGGAGCAGCAAGGCACTCAAAGGGACAGAGAAATACATAAATCATTTTAGGACATTGCTCATTGAAACCTCTGGAAGAGAGAGGGAGAAGCCATGATGCGCCACAGCTCTGAAGCAGAAACCAGAGCAGGAGAAGGCAGAGGTTTATCAACGCACAAGATCCACCTGATACCTTTTTTTCACAAGTCACTGTGCTCAGTTGCAGAAATGGTAAGTAAATATCTTGCCTGTACATGATGTCAGACCAAATGATCTAATAACCCTTTTTGTATAAAAGTCTGTGCATCTTTGATTTGATCAGAAATGTTTTATTTTATGCTAAAATGGATTTAGCTAAATCAAAATTACCAGAAAATTTGAGGAATGGAGGAGGGAAAAGCTCCTGTACCAAGAAAGAAATTAATAAATAAAACCTCATCTCAAACTGAAATGCAAATTACAACCTTTCTGCCTTTAATGGAAGATTTGATCGTTTCCTGAAATAGTTATAATACTTCCACTAGGATTGTACTATCAATCTTCCACTAGGATATGGTATTTACACTGGGCCTTCTTACTTCTTGCTGTTGTTGTTCTCTCTCCAATAATTACAACATATCTTCCGCAGGTACCATCCTTCCTTTAAAGTTAATATAAACTTTTGCACGCTGTGCTTACAAGCAGAACTAATAGTTTGTGGTGCTACATTATATCCATATTAATTTTGCTTATATTTTCACACAGATTTGCACTGAAATACGATGATTTGCTGTAACAGCGTGAGTGGAGACCTCCTATGGTTGGTGATGACTGGTGAATGACAACTGTAAATTGAGGATCAGTCGTAAAGCTTGTTAGGGAACAAGTCTAATAGATGGGAGCCTCTCACTGACTGACAAGCATAACAACACATTTATTACTAGAAACTGTATAAATTTTTTAACCTTGTGATATTACAAAATATGGTGATTAGATCACCTTTTTTCCATCACAAGAACAATCCCTAGGTGTTTACATATGGGAAAAAAAGGGAAAGTGATTTATATTTCATTATTAACATGCCAATCCAATTTTTTGGAGAGTCCTTTAAATGTAGCAGCTCCTTCTTTAATGAGAGCTGCCAGTAAACCAAACAGATGACTCTTTCATACAGGTTTCAACATGCAAATTCATTTCAAACAGACATCCAGCTAGGCTAAATCAGTTCTTCTGCAATGCAAACACAATATGTTCTTCACCAATCTACAAACATACTCACATGAAAATGATAATTTTGGAAAGCTGCTTATCTACTCAGCATCTTATACAGAAGTTCTTATAATCTGAATGCCTTTCTGTTGTAGTGAAAAAATCCTTTGCAGCACGTAGAGTAGTTTAATAGGCCAGCAAGGGATATAATGGAAAGAAGCAGTGAAATCAATGGAAATGAAGAAAGTAAAGAAAAAGCTAACAAATGTTCTTAATGCATACCAACATAAACCACTACTGTATATATGTTGGTATAATTTTGACAAAGCACAAGTCTTGATATTTTGGCTATAAAAGTAGTGCTACTGCATGCTATGGTTTAATAAGGACAGCTTTCTTGTATGAATGTTTGACAGAAAATGAAAACATATTAAATATTACAACCAAAATATCCGCTCTTTATTAAAATTCTGAAGCAGAACTCAGAATTACATTAAACCACAAAGAAAAGAGTGAAAATAAACTTAAATTTAAAAGTTTATCTTTTATTGAATTCTGCATAAAACAAACAGCATACCTGCTGAAGAATAAATTAGATTTTTAATTTATCTAAAAGACAGTTAGTAAAATTTACCTATTTTATACATTTGACTTTTAACCTGAAACTCTTCTGTTTCTTTCTTTCTTTTAACTTAAGCTAGATGTATCAGAAGGAGATAATATCATCCATACAATTAATTTGCTTATTACAGAATGTAATGATTTGATCAGTGAGGGTGATAAATGACAAAACAAGTGAAGTTGTAAGAGTAAACAGAACTCATACCTCTATGGCAAAATAAAGAGAACTTGTGATGACCACATATATTAATAAATAAATTCTTATTAATTTCTATATATGAAAATTTCTCTATATGAAAATTCTCCAAATTAACCCAAAATTCGGAAAATTTTTCTGCATATTATGCTAGCAAACCAGCCTGGATACAGGTTATTTTGGTGGCTCCAATAAGGTCTCTACACAAGAATGAAAAACGTTATGATGGTAAAGATCAAATGAGGATCACAAGTGAAACAAGCTCTACCTATCTAAGGTGCAATCCAATTAAAGTATTACATTGCTCTATTTAACTCAGTTTAATTATGCCCTCTAGTAAAATTAAAACAGACTTGGTGCTTTCAAGTGAGTTTAAACTGAACCTTTAGTGTTTCAATTAATTCTTGAACATTTCAGCTGAGACACACCAAGCCTAAAATTATGATCTAAAGCCATATTATATCCCACTTCCTTAGCAAGAAATGTACTTCTGATGTACTCTAATGTATAATACTTATAGAACTATATTACACAGAAGAAATAGCACTCTAGGAAACACAGGAAATTATTTTAGTGCCAAAATGCAATTTAATAATTTAACTAGCAGTATTTTCTTCTATTCTTAACGGTGAATTGATACAGCAGCATAGAATTTATTTTGAGCAACTAAAACAGGCTATTTTATTGACACATAGAGCAGGAGAAAAATGCTGCTGAAGGCATGAACTTTAGCTTTTGTTCAATGTTGGCAAATTCTACTTTAAATTTTTCCCCAAAAATCAAACCAGGTTTTAATTTGCAAAATATAGTGTGGAGTTCTGACATTCAAATAATTCTAAGATTTTCAACTTCAAAGTAACTCTACTACTCTTCATTTGTGTTTACTGGATACATTTAAGCCTCACTTGTTTTCAGTCAGTTAAGCATCTGAAATCTGAAAGAGGAATGACACTTTTTTTTAGAAACCCTGTTCTTCTATTAAGTCATGTAAAATATAGGCAAATGTTAATATACACTCTTTTCTCTAACTCAAGTATAAAATTCTCTGTTGCTGTGAAAGCTCCCACTATGTTTTAGTGAGACAGTTATACTATTCATGAATTATGACTCTTCACAATTTTTGTTTTCAGAAAGTGAAACTGCATTGGCTTTTTTGGATAAAGTAATAATTTTTTGCAAGGTGCCAAAAATTGTATTTGTCCATAACAATCACCTTCAGATGCAAAATGGAGCATTTTCAGATCATCTGAATTACCCAGTCCTTTTACATTAGTGCCTAAATATTAAGTCTACTAACTTTATTGCCTTTTTGAATACCAATGAATCTATATTATTACTGATGCTTTATCTCCTCTCTGTACTTTTAACACTGCTGCTACCCTATGTTTCACAATTCTCTTCCCCATTACTTTCAAATCTCTACATCCAGACCAGAATACCCAGAAGAATGAGGTAAAAGTACACTTTAGGGCTATGCAGCAAAGGTAGATTAGTATTAACCCATTTTCCTAACTGAAATATAGGCTGACTGAGTAAGCTCTTAGGTAAAGTTCTGTGTGCTCATGTTTATGTATCCACAATACTCTATACCACAGTTGTAACAGAATGCATCTTCCCATAGCACTGTCAGACATTCCCACAATGAGCTTTTAATCTGGAACAGAATTTGGAGACATACCATAGATAAGTAAGAATAAAGTGTTAAAACATAGGACTTCAGTATTCTGAACAATTACAAGTTTTTTGAAATAAGCTACCAAAACTAAACTAATATCAGGCAGACAAACTGATTAAATGCAGGGAAGTTACAGATACTGATCTGTAACTTACATTATTTAACATTTACATCTAACATAGTTACACTCAACAACACTGTATTTTTCTCATGCTTTCACAAAAATTTAAAAATGTTAAAATTTAACATACGAAATGTAATTATTTGCAGGCTGGCAAGGAAATGGTATGCTTTCACGATGAAGTTTTCACGGTATTCTTACTCCTGTATCTTACACATATATAGTGCTTTTTTTACAAAAAGTACTATGTAGTCCTTATTCTGACAACCTAATACTGCAATGCATTCTGTCACAAAAACTGTGTTAGTCTGCAAGAACATCTGAGTGACTAAGAGCCTAGTCTCAAAGGTTTTGCATCAGTCTGAAATACTTACTGTGGCTGGGGAGGCCCGCGTTGTGTGAGTCACTGTATGACCAGAATTTTCCATTGAATTGCCAATCAGATAGGTCCCTCCTGAGCTGCTAATGAGTTGTCCTCCTGTTACGCCCATCTGAATCCCTCCAGTGCCCACCATGCTATGAGACGAGACCACTGTTGTCACCTGTGCAGAACTTCCTTGAGTATCAAAATAATTTCCCCCAGTGTTTTGACTGTACATCTGGGTTTCTGTGTAAGGATAAGTTGTTGATCGGCTTCAAGAAAAGAAAATAGAAAAGGAAAATACATTATTTGTATTTCATTTAGCTGAGGGTAATGTTATAACTCTAGAAATTTATTTACAATAACTAAAATCAAATCAAATAAGATTGGCAGACAATCCCTGTCTCCTCAGAGAGTATTTAAGCAAATCAAAGCATTAAATAACTAACACAGTGTCAAATCAAGTATCTATGAAACATTACAGAAAAACTGTCAATCTTATACAAATAGGAAGAGAGAAAGGAATAACAAAAATTGAAGGCAGGCATATAGAGCTAATCCAATTATTAATATGTTGCAAAGCAATTTACAAAGCTCTGCCTGTATCAACATTTTTTAAAATTTGACAATAGAATTTTGATTTCTAGTCAGATGTTGTATGTTTTGCATAATTGCAAAATTACAAACAATTCATACAAATGTCAACTAACAGAGTCCAATGTTCAAGAATCCTATGTTGTCTATTGTTCTTAAATTCACTGAAGCTTGAAATTCTGAGTTTGCTGGTATTTTGGGAAATGCTGTTATTTTTACAGGGAAAATTCAAAATCAGATATGAGTTGATATAATGATAAAAAACTGCATTTAAGAAATAAAACCAAACAGAACTATGACTTGTAAAATGGTCGCAAAGAATAAAGAAATTAAACAACAGTAAAGAAATTAAGCAACAGTAATATTTTAAAATAATTATCAAGTGTGAAACATTCAGATGTCATTAACGGGTTTACCCTAACAAACTACTCAGCTACTGAAATCTTCTATCATATGTTTCATGTTCTTATTTACTTATCTTGAATCCTTATTCTTCATGCATTATAATCTATTTATAATTTTTGAATTTGTATTTGTTCCCATGCATTAAATTTGACATTTAACCGAACATATTTAAAAATTATAAAGTAAATACAATTCACTATTTCAAAGACTGTATCTTTGTATGTTGTCAACCATGATAACAAGTAAAAACCAGTCAGTTTACCCAACCATTAATTTTCTTATTTAAGCATAAAAATCTTAACATTTCTTGTAATCCACAGGCAATTTCAATTTGTACAGCATGTAACTAAACAAGTTAAAACAATCAGTAAACAAACAACAAAACCCCAGACACTTTAGTACAGAAACACAAGAGGTGTTTGCAGCATTCATGTTTTATGCAGTATGCTAATGATTATGACACCTATTCAAGAGCCTGATGGTAGGCTTTTCTTCACCTTTATCTCTACAATGTTTATTTTTTTATTAATACAGAGAAAAAAGGCAATTTGCTGTTTGTTGTTATTTTTTTGAATTATGAAAGCTTATGTAAGATTACTTAATTAATAAACAACAGGCTCAGAAATTATATTTTCTTCTTTTTCTTCAGAAAACCATTACTTCTAAATAACTGAGGAACATAACAGTACCTCATCAACAACCAAAGTCAGAAATTTTGCTTTATTAACTATGGCCACAACAGTTTCTCCCTTTGCCGTCAGAGACTTCCAGAAACTCCAAATTTTACGTTTTAAAATATGAAATGCTTCATAAGCCTCTTACTACATTATTCACTCTTACCCCTCTTCAAGTTACTTAAACACTTTCCACTTTATTTAGAGTATTTCAAAGGCCTCAAGATCAGCTGCAAAAAACCATGAAGCTAATCTAAAAGAAATGCATTGCAGTCTGCTGAAAACAAAGCAAAGTAGTTCTTCTAGGGACTAATGTTCAAACAGATATGTAATCTACTAACCTTTCTTCTGGAAGTTAAAATCAGTTGATCTTTGCATTGCAATAATCTATGTATGCACTGAGGTACTGTGCAGGTCCTTATTAACTTGTTCTCTAGAGTCAAGGTATCACAGTGATACCTTGTGATACCTTGGGGATATTGTTTGTTTTAGAACCATAGAAAAGAACTACTGTGTTGTTAAGGTTTGAAAAAAGTATTAAGTCCAGCCATTAACTGAACGCTGCCATCTTCATCCCTAAATCATGTCCCCATGTGCCACATCTAGATGTTTTGTGAACATTTCCAAGGACGGTGGCTCCACCACTTCCCCAAACTGCCTGTTCCACTTCTTGATCACTCTTTTTCCGTGAAGACATTTTTTCTTAATATCNAGCATGTAACTAAACAAGTTAAAACAATCAGTAAACAAACAACAAAACCCCAGACACTTTAGTACAGAAACACAAGAGGTGTTTGCAGCATTCATGTTTTATGCAGTATGCTAATGATTATGACACCTATTCAAGAGCCTGATGGTAGGCTTTTCTTCACCTTTATCTCTACAATGTTTATTTTTTTATTAATACAGAGAAAAAAGGCAATTTGCTGTTTGTTGTTATTTTTTTGAATTATGAAAGCTTATGTAAGATTACTTAATTAATAAACAACAGGCTCAGAAATTATATTTTCTTCTTTTTCTTCAGAAAACCATTACTTCTAAATAACTGAGGAACATAACAGTACCTCATCAACAACCAAAGTCAGAAATTTTGCTTTATTAACTATGGCCACAACAGTTTCTCCCTTTGCCGTCAGAGACTTCCAGAAACTCCAAATTTTACGTTTTAAAATATGAAATGCTTCATAAGCCTCTTACTACATTATTCACTCTTACCCCTCTTCAAGTTACTTAAACACTTTCCACTTTATTTAGAGTATTTCAAAGGCCTCAAGATCAGCTGCAAAAAACCATGAAGCTAATCTAAAAGAAATGCATTGCAGTCTGCTGAAAACAAAGCAAAGTAGTTCTTCTAGGGACTAATGTTCAAACAGATATGTAATCTACTAACCTTTCTTCTGGAAGTTAAAATCAGTTGATCTTTGCATTGCAATAATCTATGTATGCACTGAGGTACTGTGCAGGTCCTTATTAACTTGTTCTCTAGAGTCAAGGTATCACAGTGATACCTTGTGATACCTTGGGGATATTGTTTGTTTTAGAACCATAGAAAAGAACTACTGTGTTGTTAAGGTTTGAAAAAAGTATTAAGTCCAGCCATTAACTGAACGCTGCCATCTTCATCCCTAAATCATGTCCCCATGTGCCACATCTAGATGTTTTGTGAACATTTCCAAGGACGGTGGCTCCACCACTTCCCCAAACTGCCTGTTCCACTTCTTGATCACTCTTTTTCCGTGAAGACATTTTTTCTTAATATCTAACCTAAGTCTCCCTTGGTGCACCTTCATTTATCTTGTGATGAGCACAATAACCACTACCAGATTGGATGTTGCCTTTGTCTTTACATCTGTGGACAGTGCTATGCAGCAGAGGAAAAATGTAGGGAAATGTTGTGATGTAGGCTCGGGGGAAACAGTTCATGGAAATGACCACCAAGTCACTGAACATTGTAATTTCTCCCAAAAGTGGAAAGAAAAATCTTGGTATCAGCTGTCAGTAAGGAAAGGAATGAAAGGATAGGATCACTGTTTGCAGCAAAAGTAGATAAGGCTAGAGGAAATACACTGTACAGAAGATGCAAGGAGAACAAGTGTCACTGGCAAAAGTGGAACTGAATTTTGGAAGCAATGTAAATCCTAGAGAATGCTTCAAATTTTGAAGAAAATTAAGTCACAGGCTTTGTGTGGAATAGGAGATGAATTATTTGTTTGCTTTTACCATGCTTAGGCATATCTGTACATGATATACCTAGGTATATCTGTATCATCTGCAAACGTGTATATCATGCAAAGGCTCTAAATAAGGACTGATTGTAACAGAGCACCTATTTCTGCTTATAACCGTACTCTGTATCAATGTACCAATGGGACACATCAACGGGTTAGACTACAAAATAAACACACTCATCTGTTTGGCCCAACAACCAGCAGGTTTTTCTAGACCTATTCATTGGAGATGATTTAACAAACCTTTCACAACAGAGATCAACTGGGTACTTAAAAGTGAGATGAAACTATTATTATTACATGCAGTAATAATTGCAACTTAGTAAAGAGACGTTTAATTTAACCAAAACTATTCCATCTGGAAATTAAAAATGCAGCTGGATAAGATGATGTTTTAGAAAGCAGTTTTGAGAAGTGATCTTTTTAGAAAGTAGACCTTAATGTTTTAAGGTCATTGCACATGGTAACATGACCCTTTAAATAAAGTTGTAGCGAAGAGGAAAATAACTTCAAATAAGGAGGTGATCATTTATTTCTCCACAGCACTTGTAGCACAAGTATGTAATACTTTCCCAAACAGCCTGACACATATCATAGTCAGTTCTTTCCCGCTGTAAAGGTTGTAAAAGCATTCTTAGCTCTTCTCTCCTTTAACAGCTGCATATAAAGATTGTACAGGGAGTAATCTCAAAGTTTTCTTGCTCTTTATGAGAACACATCAATGTTTAACTCTTGCTTGAGATAGAAGGAAGGCAATAGTACATGACAGTTCCTACTACTGAAAAACTGAAGTTCGGTGCTTACTAGAATGTGGCATTAGAAATTTTATCAGTTACAAGTAAATTTAAAGTCTACGTAGTTAGGCTCCAGAATCCTAGTTTCCAGAAGGCTGTGCAAACTAGATCATGTTTACCCTGAGAGCAAGTGACACAAAGTCAGGCATTGTGTGAATTCAATTTAGATTAATCAAGCCCAGCACAGATGTCTGATGTTAAGATCCCACACTAGAAATTAACGATACCAGCAAGAGTTGGACTTGCATTGCATGGTACAGTGATTCAATTTCCTATTATGCCTCATTGCTTGCTTACATAAATTTTATAAGGATTTACAAACTATAATGCTAGAAATAAAAGAGATGGAGTTGTGGTATAAAGTTGTTTAAAACACTATTTTTTTTGCACAGAAAAACAGAAAATAATTAATTTCTACACTCAGTAAACTACAGCATTACCACACAAATTAAGTGCAATGTCTTGCCCTACATTACAAACTCAAATACGTTACTGAGCCAAACTTCTACAGACACTTTTGTTTCTTCAAAGACACCAACATTCTGAAAAAAGAAGACAAATAAAAACAATGGCTCAGAAAGTAAACTTTTCTTGTCCTCCCTTGGTTTTCAGTGTGCACATGCACACATGGGAAATAATTTATTCCCAGCTGCATCTGTGATCAGATTCTATGTAAATACCTGATCCATTGACTACTATGTATCAGTGTTCAAGCCATCCCATGATGTCTCAGTGATTTACATCGGCTGATCATGGTCTCAGATTTTCTTCAAAATATATTCCAGTAATTCCTGTATCTTGCAAAGTAAGTAATTAACTACAAAATTTTTATCACAAGCTCCATCTTAGAAAATTCAAGTGTTGGCTAAAATGCACGTAAATCTAATTTTTCACTTGAAGATGCACAGCTTTTACACTTTAACTCGAAATATCAGCACTCCTGCACAGTGGCCACATAAGAACAGCATCGTAATTCAAACAAAAAACCCATTCTTTATTTGCTTTTCTGTAATTCTAATCCAAACAAACACATAACCCAATAATTACTACCTTACTCAGCAACTAATAGCTGCAGAATTACTCCTGTGGGTTTTGGTATGGATTACTTACACAGCTTAGCAGGTAGGCATGCAAGTATTTTTTTCACTGTCATCTCTGTTATGAAAGTGAGGCTTTTATGATACTTAATTAACTAAGGTATTATTTTGTGGGATAGAAATATGATAAACATTGGATGAAAATAAATATTTCAAGATACAGTTATTTGTGTGCAGAGTAGTCAAGGCTCATGATAATGCTATGGTATTGCAACATTTTAGAAAACCTGCAAACCAAGAAATTCTTTCATGCCAGAAGCATATTTGAGGAAACTCCCTTAAGTTTTTAGGATAATCTTGTGGTCCGTAAGTTAATAGTGAGCTTAACAGAAATGAGAGAGAACAGAATCCTTTGTCTAATACTGAGGGAAGGCCTTATGACAGCCAGATTCTGGAGGTGACATATCCTAAGCAAAGGGAAGAAAAGGAAGTGCCATACACCCTGAGACTGTCACAAGAGAACATGATACAGCCATTAAATTATAACAGAGAGGCATTAATTAGCCATAAAAAAGAACTGAGATCTTTAACACTTAGTCCAAGACCATTTTCCACATGGAAACAAAGCAATAAAAGCACACACAATACACAGCTACAGAAAATGCTGCGAACTGGGGAATATAGTAAATGAAAACAAAGGTGCAATTCTATAAATTTTATTCTCAGATTCTGTACGTTAGACAGGTAAGGAAACATTAATTACCGATCTCTGAAATTCTGATGAAGTACAGCAGACCTACAGTCCAAGAAATATGGTATTGACACTGTTAGGAACACGTCAAACGGTACGTAATAAATCTGCAAGACCTCAGGAGCTGAGCTTGTCAAGCTTTCTTTGTCTAGACTTTTCTGTCTTAGCCTAGAAGTTTGTTCTAGCAGTGATTGCTGAACAATTAGATAAATGTTCCTTAATCTTTTCCATTTTAGCTTAGCTTTCTATGACTGTGTGGTATGAAACCTATAATTAAAATGCTGAGGCATTGTTCTGTCTAACAGCCAGTAATATCAAATAGCTATTCTGTACAGAATAAACAATCTATGACCCTAGATTAAAACTGTAGCAAAGAGGACCATGAGCTGGCATTACAGTATTAAAGAAGTATCCATTCTGGCAGAAACAGACCACATAAAACTGATGCCATGATGATTTTTTGCTTTTCCATATACCCCTTTTATATATCCTCTTATATACCCTTTTATACAGCTTTTATGTATCCCTAGTGCTTTTAGCCCACATACTTGTATTCCCTAAGTCTGATAATTAGCTTAGACCCGAAGTTCGTTAAGCCAAGAGACCAAACATCTTGGAAGCCTCGTAGTTAGGGGGTCAGAGAGCCCCAGACCCAAGGTCCTCTCCAGAACACATTCTGTAAACTAAGATAGGCCCATGCAGGGGGAAGGTTCCTCAGGACAGGCGCTTCTCTTGAGCCTCTCATTGGGGAATCTGTGATAGCTATGCTAATGTGCAAGGTCTGTAACTGTATACGTGAATCATCGTGTGTGTGCATTTTTGATGTGCATTCTGGGGTGCATTTTGGTGCATTCTACCTGGATGTGGTGTACCTGAGGATCCTTAAATAAATGCCAAGGTAAAACCCTTTTTCGCCCTCTAACCGTGTTTGGCTTTCAATTCTAAGCCCAGGGAAAGGCAACAAAACAAATTCAGATACACTATAGAAATGGAAACCGATGAACAAATAAGGTATAGACCGTGCTAGAATACATTAAAGATAGCTGCAAGTGGACACACTGTGGAGTGGCCCTCACCATCCATCATACATTGTCCACACATTACATCTGGATTAGTGGTAAATTGCTGTAACTCTCTGCAGCTCAGACCAGAGCTATTAATCTTCGTATGCATAAGGGTAGTAAACGGAAAAGGATAATGCCAGAGAAAAAGGGATAGATACTAGTAACTATCAGGAAGATAAACAACTTTAACTATATTGGTAATGATTACTTTATTTAACAGTTAGGATTTTGATTAGGGTAATAGTAAATTCTTGCGTTTGCCTAAATGGTGTGTTTTGCCAACATAAACCCACAAATTGTTGTACCAGAAGCTGCTGAAGAATGTGATTTGGATCCAACAGCAATAGCAATCCTTGCACAATCCCAGCAATTAAAACCCTCTTTGCCCCTGAACTACCAGATACATGGCTACATTTTATTAATATGTTACAATTTGTACAAAGAAAGTTCATGTCTAGTACGTGGAACCAATTGACTTAACATAGGTCCAGTAATAATAGTCTTAATATATTCTGAACAGCCAGGTAAGCTTGCAGCAACATTACACTTCTGTTTCAGGATAGAATGACATGCTTGACAAGCAAAACTGTTGTTAACTAGAGACAAATGTAGATAACATAGTTGAAAAATTCTCATATCATACAACATATGTGACAAGTTGTGGGCTACACCCCTTGTGCTATTATATTGCCTCCAATTATAATAAAACCAAGTAACTTTTAAGTGTCGACAAATCATGATATAAAATGCGTGGAAAGGATTGTGTTATAAGAATACAACAGCTACACTTGACAAAGACTGGGAAACCTGACAGACTTCTTACTTTTATAATGCAAAGAATCAGATAGGTTTTTCCTGATATACATTGTAATTGCATCCTTTGTTGCTATTGTATATGGATTTAAATCAATGCTAGTTTGCAAGTGCTGTATTTTAAAATAAAGGCTAATTCTAGAATTGTAGAATGGTATGGGTCGGAAGGGACTTTAAGGATCATCTAGTTCAATTCCCCCATGGGCAGGGACACCTTCCATTAGCCCAGGTTACTCAAAGCTCCATCCAGCCTGGTCTTGAACACTGCCAGGGATGGGGCATCCACAACTTCTCTGGACAACCTGTGCCAGTGCCTCACCACCCTCTGAGCCAAGAATTTCTTAATAATATCTGATCTAATCTAATGTAAATCTCTCCTCTTTTGGTTTAAAACCATTCCCCCTTTAGCCTACTACTATCTACCTGTATAAGAAGTCCCTCTCCCACCTTTTTTGTAAGCCTTCTTTAAGTACTGGAAGGTCACAATACAGCCTGTCCTCATAAGAGAGGTGCTCCAGCCTCTGGTCATCTTCATAGCCCTCCTCTGGACCTGCTCTAAGAGGCCGATGTCTTTCTAATTGCTGAGGACCCCAGAACTGGACACAGCACTCAAGGTGGGGTCCCACAAGAGCAGAGTGGAAGGGGGTGTCTTTCATCAGACATGCTGTGACAATTTATTCCAGACATTCCCGTATGAATCAATGTCTTCACTCTAACTATGGGTTGCAGACTTCTTATTCTGTTGCTAGAGCAGTACTGTTGCTTGATAGATTATGGAAGAATCCTATATTTGATTCTGAGTTAGAACTAAAATTTTGATTTAGCATGATCATAGAATACATCAAACATACAATCATAGGAAGACTACCCAAAATGTGGGGTATAAAAGCATATGGGAAATGTGCTTCACTATATATAGTCTTTAAAAAGTCTGAGTAGAAACACAGACTGGTCCATTCTCCATCAATGAAATTAGTCTTTAGAAAGGCTAATCTTCCTGGAAGTATTGAACAACAAATTGCCTGTCTACTACGTTGCTGCTCACAACAACATGGGTAAAATCTTCTTTGTAGGAGGACAAAACAGTCTAGATTTGGCTCACATGCTAAGACGAGCTTTCTTCTTTTATATCCTATTGACTGATTTTGCAGAAACTGACAGAGGGATTCAGATATAGAAACACAATAAAATAATGGAAACCTGAAGATTCATACCAAGCAATCAGTCACATCTGCTTCTGTTTTCCCTTAGGACTGTAATAAGTAGTGTAGTACACTTTTTATACACTGCCAAAAGTCCCAACAGCACATGTAAGAAGCTAAAAATAATGAAAGAAAAGAGAAACTTGAAAAATGGCTTATTCAAGAATGACCCCTTTTGGAGGTTAACAGTAGACTATCATGGTCACGATCACGTTATGCTGCTGTATGTGTGTGCTGGCTTTGGCTAGGGTAGAGTTACTTTCTTCACAGTAGATAGTACCACTGCCATTTGTAGCAGAAGTCCAAAACACAGCCCTGTACTAGNTAATAGAAGCGACCAAAGAATGTTGTCGGTGTTAGCATCATACGTCTCTGATCCAAATAATATTACTCTTTTGAACTGCTTTTGGATTACCATCAATAAATATGTAAGTTCAGACAATCAAAAAGCTTTCTAAATTGTACTTCTTCGTAAAGCCAATTACAAAGCAAAAATGGTAAATAAAAAAATTACATTGAGAAGATCCTTTCTACGCAACACAGTCTAATTGGAAGTTTGAGCCAATTTCAAAGCTGNACGATCACGTTATGCTGCTGTATGTGTGTGCTGGCTTTGGCTAGGGTAGAGTTACTTTCTTCACAGTAGATAGTACCACTGCCATTTGTAGCAGAAGTCCAAAACACAGCCCTGTACTAGTTACTAGGAAGAAAATTAATCTATCCCAGACAAAATCAGTACAATAGGGAAGTCTAATGCATACTTAAATTACACTGTTTAGGATTCACAAGTGGTGAAAAAAGCATAAAAGGTGTGGTTATGCACTTTCCTCCGAATGGTTTGTTCTGTTCCCCCCTTTCAAATGTATGGCATATCCCTAGTTGTAACTCTGCCTGTCATCCCTTCCTCAGTACTCCAATTTGTTCATGTTATCTAATTCCTCCTACCCTCCGTTCCCGTTGGTTCCTGAAATGTGTATCCTCCCCTGTTAGCTGTTTATTGGTGCAAGNGATCAAATCTGGATTTTAAAAAAAATCTTTCTTAGCTTGTGTATTGAAGAAAGAAACTTGATGATGAAAAAGCATGTTCAGGAAAGCAGGAAATGCATAGTCACGTGCAAAAAAGATGTTAAAGAAGCAGCAAAAAGAGGCTGTTAATTTCCTTCCTCTGCTTTTCCTCATTCCTTTGGAAAAAAAAAGTCTGATCTCATTTTATAAAATAAAGGCATGTGTAGAGACCTGTTTTCCCACTCCCTCCTT
>VYXC01007757.1:0-31429 GCA_013397175.1 Platysteira castanea
GGCTGGGTGACCCCAATAGACTTTCTATTCTTTTAGTTTCAATACACAAATGCTGTCAGAGAAGAAAGACGAAAGCAGGAAACTTTGCACTAGGAGCAGGATACAATGTAGTTAATCCTTGTTTTTGGTTCCCGTGATGATTAATTCACTAGCTTGGGATAGGTCTCAAGAAAACTCTGTCATTTGCTTAAAGCAGCTATTTCTGAGCAGATCTGCTGAGCAGGTGCTACCAGAAATGCTTCTGATAGTGTTGTGTGCTAGCTGTAACTATTCAGCTTAAGAACAGCTCATGATCTAGTCCTGGCATGCCAGAGCCCTGATGAGCTATCAGCAGATTCCAAAATGAGTTTTGTTTTCCTTTCAAACTTTTTCTCAACCTGTGCTACAATCCTGGCCATTGCAGGTGCCCTGGTCACAGCATAACATGGTCACTATAGGCATTTAAAGTGCAACTACACTCATGCTTTGAAGTCAATGTTGTTAACTGGTCCCTTAGGTCCTCACACCTTTGAATAGGACTGGAAATATGTCATTTACATTGAGATACACTGTAAGGAGATAAATATATAAATACAGGAATATGTCTCCAGTGGCTGTGAAGTCAGTACTGCTTTCCATGTTATGTCCTTGTGTCCGTGGGGCACAATAACGAGGCTCTTACACTTGCTAGGTTCAGCAGAAAGAAGCAAAATGGATTTTCTTTATTGACACTACATTATACACATTCCAATACTTAAGTAAACATTGGCTCTATTTACATAACACTGTGTGAGAAAATTTGACTCCAAGGTTAAAAACAGAAGGCTTACAAAAACCAGGGCAACATGTCCTCATACTGGGTCTGATAGACATGTGGGAGTCCCTGACGCAAAGAGCTCTAATGAACTAGAAGTTCATGGCTTCAGAAGAAGGCTGGACAAATGTACTGAGGAAAACTCTCCATTTTTTAGTAACTAACTGGACAAAGTGCGTCAGATTGAGAAATTACCTAATACTGGGAGAGCATTTTGAGAAAGTATAGTACAATTTGATCTTGGCTTTGCTACTTAAGCATCTGTTTATGGCCACTGCTAGAGACTACTACATTGCTAGATGGTTTCAGATGACCCTTAGTACAGCCATTCTTAAGCAGCCAGATGCAACTTGGATTCCCTGGACAGGAAGATATAACATGACCGCGTAGACAATGCTTTTGCACATGGGATTTGGCTTAAAACTGAATGGAATTCATGCAGGAACAGTTCTCAGATACACAATCTGACTGGCATCAAGAAACTTCACTAGTTTACTACAGCGCTGTGCAAAATAGGTAAAAATATGCTTATTAAACACTTAATGTTCTGAACTATACTAAGCAGATGAATAAATTTAATAAATTATTTGATTCATGGCTTTGGCATGGAAAAGAAACATTTAAAATGGTTAATGGAAGTGCTTTCTACTTTTGGATAAAAACTGCTAAAAGGGCTGACTCTGAAATATTTGAGAAGTTTGGTTTGTATTAATGTTTAAAGGTTGAATTCTTATCCCAAACTTTTTGGATATTCTTGGGCAGTGGATTGTATGTGAACAAGTTTTCCCGTGTGGTTTGTAGGCCTTATGCTTGGCAGTGTTCGAATTACCACAGGAAGAGTTTTTTCTCATGGCATTTTGGCTTCCGGTCACAAGCATAGCCTGGAAGTTAAGAGGCGTGGGAAATTAAAAGAAGGGAAACAGTTAACCAGAATTCTGTGAAAAGGCTTTGGATTCACTGGAAATTATGGGAAAGTCAGTCCCTATTGTATCCAGATCCATTCTCCCATGCCTAATAAGTTACAGGTTTAGGTCAACCCAGTACAACATATAAAGAATCGCTTAAATATCTTACGTCTTTCAGGTTGCCACCTGAGGAATTTTCACCCACTCCATAGCCTCTAGACCAGTTGAGACAAATGGTTAACACCACAGTTAAGAGAATCCTTATTTCTTCTCATGGGAGACCGTAGCATAATTAATAGTTTGTAGTGCCTCCATGCTTTTTTCCCCCTGGTATTTAGGAATACTGGTTAATTACACTGGTTTTTAATCTAGTTACTCCTCTGAACTCCTTTGGGTTTTATGGATTTAACTTGTTACATCTCTGTAAAGTAGGAGAACATATTTTCATTTTTACAAAATGCATAAAATGCCCATTTACAAAATGGCATAAAAGAAATATATGATGTGCCATAGACTACACACAGAACCCAGCTGCTCAGTTTTTGGATGAGTATTTTAACTCCAAGTTTATCCATGCTCTGTTGGAAGATCCAGTTTGGTCCAAACAGTTGTTCAAAACCACATCTGATTTAGAAATTATCAACCCTGCCTCAGTCTCATCATTACCTAATCAGATGTTCTTCCCTTGGGAGTGTACCCTTCAGTGTTCTCCTGAGAGAAGATTTGCTTTATGCTTAGGGCTTTTTTTTTTTCTTTTTTCAAAGATTGCCACAGAGCAGCTTTTCCATCAGGGCTCAGATCATTCTGTGTCTTCCCTTTATGATTCCCACCTCTGCCTTTTACTGAAAATGAAATCAATCTCACACTAGAAAGAGAGGAATGGAGGTATCTTAACCTTCAAGTTTAATTGAAATAAGAAGTGTGAAAACTTCAGCTGTGTAATTCAGGTCACTTGGAAAGTTTGAGTTTTCTGTCTGAATTAGAAGACCTTTTCAGAAGGGATTTGTAAATTAAGTTATCTGTTCATCAGTACTCCTGACCCCATGGTATGGTTCTACTTGTTTCAATAAAATCAGTCACCCAGAGAAGTGAGATATATGTTTTTGTATGGAGTGGGTTAATTTTAGAGAGGTGGATTTTAGGTGGGGAAAAGCATAGATCTGATTTAGATTCATGTTTATTTCCACAAGTATGTAATCTGGAAGTCCAGCGAAGAATAGCTGGTTTCACCTTTAAGCAGTATCACCAATTTCATTCTGTAGAGGGTAATGTTTTAGTAGTATTTGGAAAAGTAAGTGATAGAGACAGTATGTGCCTCTCCTGAAAAAAAAGGATATTGCATATTATGTTAGGGAGAGTTAACTTATGTCCTAAAATGGTTAAAATATAGTAAGTCCACCTCATATATGATTTGAAAGAGAGTGACAACTAAAGAGCATTTCAGTGGACCAGAGCTTGGGCTGTATCCAAGGGCTTCTGCTCAGCATAATGAGCTAAAGAGATCCTGTTCAGCCCTGTCCTTCCCCACAGGAGAGACAGCATCTTTCTGTTAAAATCAGCATAAATTCCTGACTGCAAGATTCACTGGCCCAGAAGAAAGGGAAGTGGTGGTACAGTTATGCAATGACAGTTTTCCTTGGGAAATCTTTGGTCCTTTTGATTCAAACAACTTAGTATTTGTCTGTCTCCTGGATTTATTGCATTCTCTTTTAAAAAAGACTTCAGGGTGATGGGATATTGCTCACAGGATACAGGTTGAGATAAGTGAGTCTTTGCTGGGGAGAAGGTGTGGGAGAGGGATGGTTTCTAAATGCTTTTTTTGGTTCTTGAGTCCCGTGGCAGCTGGAATTATTGATGTGCGGTAAACAAGATTTTAATCTTTAATCTTTGACATGGAATTGACAGATTGGGAGAGGTGTCTTTTTAAACTATTTGCTATAAATCAAATATTTGTATATGGAAATAGCATTTGATTAGAAGCTGTCTACTTTTCTTCAGCAGACATAAGGGCTCTGGTTTCAGAGCATCCGTCTTAATATGTTTATCTTCAGAGACATCCAGAAAGTTTTACCACAGAAATGTGATATGCAGAGATTAAATGACTCTCCCAAAGTCATATAGGAAGTCTGTGGCAGAGCAAGGAAATGAATCTACATCTCCTGAATCCTTGGCTGCTATCTTACCCACTTTTTTTTCCCCCTGCAAAAAAAATCTTATGTTAGAATTTAAATTTCTGGGTGTACCTCAAGTCTCATGGGGAGTCCAGCTCCAGGCATTTAGTAGGGTCACGGTGAATTTTATCCAAAGCTCTTCTGACTCAGAAAGTGGAAAAATAAAGTAGGTCTTTTATGTAACAGTGTCAGAGGCAACTTAGACAGCAGCCAAGCCTTTCAAGGAAAGTGGATTTCCCTTGTGAGTTCTGGCTTATAAATCCTGTCTCTTTTATTTTAGTAATATAGTTGTTGCACCTTCCAACACAACACACAAGAAGCCAACTGCAACAGTCAGTGTCTTGTGTGCCTGTAATGGTCTTGGCCAATGCAAGGAAAGAGGGTTTGATATAAAATTAATGAGAAGGAAAGACAGGAAAACCAAAACAAGTGGGTTTAATTACTACAAATAATTCACTTTTGGCAAGACATCGTCTGTTGAGTGTACATAGATGAGTCATTTTGTTTCTTGTGATCACTCTAATCAAAGGGGAGGACTGGACCCTTCCTGATGCTGATTCAGTCCTCCTGAGATAGGTTTCTAAAATAAGTGTGATGAATTATTTTCCAGCAGCTCCTGTCTCCCTTCACTGACTGAAGAGGACCTTACAGGGGACACACTGACACAAGAGAAAAGCCAACCATTATTTCTCTCATGTAGGTGTCAGTTGTAAAACCTGTCCTAAACTGGAGGTAAAGTGATTAAGGCATCTTTGTATTTTTCACTCTAATTTTCTCCAGTCACAAGTTCAACTGTAGACACTGCCTAAGAGCGGGGGAAAAAAAAGGATGGTGAATGAAGTAATGTCCAAAATCTTTAAATTATGCAGAAGACATTTTCTTATACATAAATATCACTTTCTGACTCCATGTACACTTAAAATTCCTCAGGAAAGTAAAATCTGTTTAATCACTTGTATTTCTTCTTCAGTCAATTAATGAAGGAAAGTGATAAACATGAAGTAAAATCAGAATCCTCCCTGGAAAGACACTGTGTTGTAGAATCTTTTACTTCTCCAGAAAATCCTATTTGTCAGTTGTCAATACAGAGAAAGAACATCAAAACTCATAAACAGATGAGCTGTTCCATCCTTTTACCTGGACGTAAGTGACCAACTGCTTCTGCTGCCTAAGGTAAATAAGTTCTTTTAGGCAATGAAAAGAAGCAGCTGCCTCTAAATTCCTTTTACTTTCCAGGTCAGCTTTAAGACAACATCATCTTTTTTAAGGTTTCCATTTAGGGCATTTTTCTCTTTAGAGTCTTTCTTCAATCATGTGATTTGAGAAGAAATATCTTACCATTTATGCTACCTAATGTCTAGCACAGCATCACTAGGGTATTTGAGTCCTACATATGTATTTTTAATTAGTACAAATAGAAAATAATATATTGGTATTGATTTAACAAATATAAATGTTAATATTAATAAATGTGCTAATAATGAATATTTTAATAAAATACAGACACAGAGCAAATTACAAACTCAAGTGATAACAGTATCAACAATGCAAAAGCCCATTGCAACACCAAAAAAGAGTTTCTATCCCATGATGTCAGGAGTCTCATTCCTGCTTTGAAAGCCTGTAGGTTTCTGTAGATTTAATATCAAATTAAACTCTGAGGAAACTTCTGCAGAAAGGCACTTAGGACAAATGTGATTCTTTCACTTTAAATTCTAGAAAAAAAATGGGAAAAATATCATACTTTTTCCATAATGATTGTGCAACTGTAGAATAATCACATAGTTCTTTGCTACTAGTTGTTTAATAATCCTATTTTCCTAGGGGACTCTTTCTGCTTTTTTCTTTTGCATTGTTTAACATTTTTGTTCTTCCTTTCTTAGCTGTTCTGCTGGTGCAGGTTCATAGCTGGTGCAGGTTCTTGCACCTGAGCAGCACTGAGAACCACCCACGCTGCCTCTGATGAACTCACCAGTCAAGCTGTTCACTCCAAAACACCCTCTGGCCTCAGGATTCCCTTCTGACAGTGCAAGAGCTGAGCTCACATTGTTGGGCAAAGACAAAACAGGAACCCAGCTTAAAATAGTACATGATGCCATACAGAGTGTCTGGATTTTATTTTTAACTGGGTTAACCTTGTGCCAGTGAAAGTGATGGCTGAGATGTCCATTTAAAGGCAAAAAGTGATTTGGGCTTGCTGGTGAGGACCATCTCCCTCCAGGTTATGCTGGGGTAACCCAGTCCAGAGCTACTTCCAAGCCTGACCTTTCATTCTTTCTCTTAATATCTCTCCATATCTTTGACCATATCTGCTGTTACCTTTGCAGTGTGCCTCAGTCCCAGCTCATCCCTTCTGCCTGCTCTTCTTGTCCTGTCTCCCAAATCCCCTCTTCTCCCTCCAGCTAATTCTTCATAGCACTCTGACATAAGTGTAGAAAGGCACTTCCCATCCCACTGCAGGGTCGCACGATTAATAAAATACACAGGCTGCTTACTCTACTGAGTTCCTTGTGATACAACTAAATTCGCTGACCGCGTGTGCCAGTTCTAATTTGATTTCCGAGTGCATGACAGCTTAACCACACGCGAATTGCATGATTTGCTGAGTTCACCGCGACGCGGCACTGTCCGCTGGTCATGCATCCTTCTTAATTGGACTTATGAGCTTAAGAGTGGTTGAACAAGTGTAAAGGTATTGTAAAGCTTGTGTGCTTTTCTTAGCCGTGCTACGTGCGGCAGCCTTACTTAAGCAGCCTGGGGCACACCCCCCGTAAACTACCCCATTAAGGGGACAACAAGGAGCCAAGCACGGAACGAACCCAAAGGTGGCCATAGGCTACCACGCCAGTGGCAAGCCCGGTACAGTACAGCCCTAGGGGATGTCTGTGGATGACTTGTGTGGCTGGAACGCCAGACGCAGGATCCGGTCAGACTGGCTGCCTGCAGGCTTCCTGAGTAGATAACAGCCAAACACAGAGGCAATGTAGTATTGACATAGCAACCGTGTGCTGGGCTTCTTGGTATATCACTGAGTTGTTGATTTTACGAGTCCGGGGGCCCTAAGTGCGAAACTAGAGAGAAGCAAATGGAGGCAGGGATACGGAGGTATTGGTGTTATAAAATCTAGACTGGGAGAGATATACTGTGATGGTTTTTCACCCTCACAGAGTTTGTAGAGTTCTCTGTGGCTAGCTTTTGATCTTAAGAAGTTCTGTGCCAGGGCCAGAAAAGACGAGAGACGCCTGCGAGTTCATGGTCAGGTTGTTTATTTTCTCTTATCTCTCAGTGTCTGGAGCTGACGGCCAAAGCGTCTGACGGCTCTCCGATCCATTGCAGGACTGCCCTCAGAAGGGCAGTCCCATACCCTTTATACCCTTTTCTTGATCCAACCATTGTTCACAAAGTATAATTATTTATCAATTTTCACCGATTAATTTCTACCTACTTTAAGCATGTAACTTCTACATCAGAGTTTCTTCTACCAATTATTTTTACTATCGTCACAGCAGAAGATGGAGGAGAGAGAAGAAAGAGGAAGGAGAAGCGGTTCCGCCCCAAATCCTCCATCTTTGACTTCTCAGTCCCTATTATACTAGATTCTACATTTTCGCCCTGTGATAAATCAAACTAATTACTTCGCATTTTCTTAGCATTGCAGTTCTTCTCATAATGTTGGAAGCCTTTTCCATGGACATGGGTCCAAAATAGAGTCCTGGGAATCTTGCCAGAGTTCTGAGTCTGCCTGGTGGTGTTCCAAACACCCCGGATGGACAGAGGAATACTCTGGGCTGCCACAATATACTAATTGCGTTTACATCCCACTTTTGGGCTCCCTGGTCTGTTTACCAAAATAAAGGAAGGAGCCAGCAAAAACATCCGGTGGGACTTCCTGGGTTCCCACAGTCTGCCTTACCTAATTGGATAAGTAACTCCATAACATCTGGCCGCTTAAAGTTACCTACATACCCTCTTCTCCACGATATCCTTGCCTGCTCCTCTCATCCTTGTAAGACCTCACTAATACTTGTATTTCATCATTCATCTTCTCATAACCGCCTCAGTGTAAATATACATTTAAAGTTATCACTTTTTTACTGTTTTTCCCCATTCGATTTAATGCTATTCAAGGTTGAGATTGCTGGTGTTCTTTCCCGAGCACTATCACTATTTTCCCCATAAGGGTCTGTCATTGCTGTGGTAACCTGCACATTACTGCTGTCTTATATTTATTATCCTAAAAAAAAAAAAAAAAAAAAAANAAAAAAAAGGGAGGGGGGAAAACAAAAATGGGCCAACACTGGGGAAAAGATGATCAACCAAAGGATATCCCACCAGAGAGTCCACTGCCTGACATGTTAGAAGATTGGGATCATAATGAAAATTTGAAGCTATTAGATAAAGTGAAAATGATATGATATTTTACTGAAATCTGGCCAAGGGAACCCTCCAAGGAGGGGCAGGTTTACTGGCCTTGGTTTGGTTCTAGAGAAAAATGGATGCGGTCAGCGTTAAATAAGCATGTATATTTGAGAAAGACTCAAAGCGAAGAGGAAATTCAGTATGCGGCCTGCTGGCTCAAAATTGATACCTGGGATAAAGAAATTAAACTGTGTAAGACATCTAAAGAGAACACCACAGAAATACAAGGGTACAGAAGGAACTGGGATCCCCTGGAATTTCTCCCACCGCCTCCACCCCCGATAGTGCATCCCACTCCAGGACCGCACCCTCCAGATCCGCCTGCACTCCCTCCGAGTCCAAATGCATCCCCTACCGACCCCACTCCTTCCACTTCTTCTGCTGCTCCTCCCCCACTCCAGCAACCCTCTCCTGATCTCTCCCAACATATCGGTGACAAACAGAGAGCTTCAAGCTCTCTAGAGGAGGAAGTACTAGACCCTGTTCATGAGCTGAGGATAAGAGCAGAACAAACTCAAACTGCAGTAGCTGCTGGGAGCCACCATTACAATACCCAACATCAGGGTGGTAAAGGCCTGCAGGAGAAGGAGAGGGTAGTAAAAATAATGCCTCTAAGGGAAGTTCCTGTGGGAGGAGCCCAGGGAGGAATAGGATTCATGAATGCTCCTTTAACACCTTTTGAGGTACGGAGCTTTAAAAAGGAAATCAGGAGTTTAGTGGAAGATCCCTATGGGATTGCTGATCAGGTGGACCAATTCCTTGGCCCATGTGTATATACGTGGGAGGAATTAAACTCCATATTCAACATTCTCTTCTCTCGCGAGGAAGTACGGCTGATAAGGACGGCTGGTATGAGAATCCAGGAGAAAGAAAACAACCTTGGCCTCCACGGGGAGGACAAAACGCCCCTTACCCGACCAGATTGGGATCCAAACAATGAATTAGGTCACAGAAGTATGCAAGACTACAGAACTTTAATCATAAGGGGGATTTGAGAAACAGTCCTAAGAGGCAGCAATGTTAAATTAGACTTCGACAGCCACCAGGAAAAAGATGAAACCCCTAGCGCCTGGTTGGCAAGACTCAAAAGAAATTTTCAGTTGTATTCTACCATTGATCCTGATGATCCGGAGGGACAAGTAATGGCGAAAGTACAGTTTGTCTCAAATTCGTATACGATATCAGGAAAAAATTAGAGAAAATAGATAATTGGCAGAAGAAAAATTTAGACAAGCTGCTTCAGGAGGCACAAAAAATTTACCTGAGAAGCGGGGAGGAACAAGCAAAAAGGAATGCAAAGGTTAAGGTTGCAGTGGCATGGGAAGCTCGGAACAAAGAAAAGGGGGTGACAGGGGAAGGGAAGAGGAAAAGAGGTGATGACGGGTGGGAGGCTCTGCAGAGTTATAAAGATGGAAAGTGCTTTTATTGTGGACAGGAAGGACACTTTAAGAAAGACTGTCTTAAGTGGAAGAGAGATGAGAGAAGCCATAGTGAAGCAGAAAGAGACATGACTAGGGACTAGGGGTGTCAGGGGCTCTATCCCCTGGGGTGTATCAGAAATTTCAAGATAGACCCCTTGATATGTTTAGCAATTGGCCCCCAGGGGGAAGAATTTGAATTTTTGGTCGATACGGGAGCGGACTGGACATGTGTTTCAAAAATTCCGAAAGGATGTAAATTGGGAAAACAAAGGTGCACAATCTGAGGTGCCGGCAACAAACCCTTTGATGTGTCCATCATGGAGCAAGTACTTGTAAGTGGAAATTCCAGGGAAGGATACGTAGACCTACTATACCTCCCAAGGGTTGAGTGTAACCTACTGGGCTGGGACTTGCAAGTATTATTGGGGATTGAGGTAATTTCCAGGGAAGGGAGAATGATAGTGCCAATGATGATGCTTACTTCAGAGGATGCAGGTGAAATTAATTGTGAGGTTAGGGCAGAGGAGGTCAGGGTTTACTGAAAATACCCCCAGTAGGAATAAAAATGAAAATGGACATTCATCCAATCCAAATAAAACAGTATCCCATCTCAGCCGAGGGCAAACAGGGGTTAGCCCTGGTAATAAAAGAACTAATCAAGGACGGGATCCTAGAACCATGCATGTCCCCACACAACACCCCCATATTGCCAGTAAAAAAATCGGACGGTACGTACCAGCTGGTCCAAGACCTAAGAGAGGTCAATAAAAACACTATATCAAGACACCCAATGGTACCCAATCCATATGCATTACCAAGCAAGATACCATCCAAACACACATGGTTCAGCGTCATAGATTTAAAGGATGCTTTTTGGGCCTGCCCTTTGGAAGAGGGGAGTTGGGACTGGTTTGCCTTCGAGTGGGAGGATGAAAATACAGGAAGAAAAACTCAATTGAGGTGGACTCGGTTGCCACAGGAGTTTACCAAGGCTCCTGCTCTGTTTGGGCAAGCCCTGGAGGGATTATTAGAGAAATTCCAATTCGCAGAGGACACTCAAATATTGCAATATGTAGATGACTTGCTGATTTCAGGGAAACATAAAGAATGAGCTCGGGACACCACAGTAAGGATGATAAATTTCTTAGGGGAAGAAGGCCTAAAAGTTTCTAAAAAGAAACTCCAGTTCGTAGAACCTGAAGTGAAATACCTAGGCCATCTAACTGGGGAGGATACAAAAAATTGGAGCCAGATCGAATACAAGGGATATTGTGTCTACCAGCCCCAAAAACAAAGAGTGACATGAGTAAATTATTGGGGTTAATTGGATACTGCAAATTATGGATAGATGGGCACATTCAACTGGTCAAATTCCTTTAGGAAAAATTGGCTCAAGAAACAACAGAACCCTTGGAGTGGAATGACATGGATAATCTACAGCTAAAAGAATTGAAAGAAAAATTAGTGACCGCTCCAGTCTTGAGCCTGTCTGATTTGGAGAGGCCCTTTGAACTACTTGTTAATGAGGAAGAGGGAACAGCCTATGAGGTCCTAGTACAAGATTGGTGTGGGGTCAGAAAACCTGTGGCCTACTTGTCTAAGTTACTGGACCTGGTGGTTAGGGGATGGCCTACCTGCCTACAGGCAGTGGCTGCCACGGTGATTCTGATCGAAGAGGGCTACGAATTAACCTTCGGCAGCAGAATTAAAGTGTATACCCCTCACGATTTAAAGACTATACTGAGCANGTGCCGTAATAAATGGGAACAGCATGGTGACAACAGATAAGGGAAAACTCCCAGCCCAGTGGTCAGCTCAGTGCTGTGAGATCTATGCTATACTGAAGGGGTTGCAGTGGATGAAAAACAGAAAGGGAAGTATCTATATGGACTCGAAATATGCTTACTGGGTGGTACACACGTTCGGTAAAATCTGGGAAGAGAGAGGATATGTAATTTCAAAGGGTAAAACTCTGATCCATGAAAGACTCATAAGGGACATACTGGAGGCGTTAAAAGACCCTGTCTTTTGACCCTTGCTGTGGTACAAATAAGGGGACATCAAAGGGGAACATCAATAGAGGCAAGGGGTAACAACCTTGCTGACCAGATGGTGAAGGAAGCAGCCTTGGGAGGGGATGAAAAAATCTTACAAGTGATAGAGCCTGTAGAGAGGAATGAAAGAGAAGCCTCAACGTTCAGCAAACCAGAACAAGAAGAATTACAGAAGCGTGAAGGGATTAGAAACGAAAGAGGGGCATGGATCACGCCTAATGGGAAACAGGGCCTTAGTAAAAGTTTGGCCAGAAAAATCTTAGAAAACATGCCCGCTTCCACACACCAGGAAACTCAGGGCCTGTGCGACCACTTCTTAAGAACCTACACATGCGTAACAACATAAGAAATTGCTCGGGCCATAACAAGGGGATGCGAGATCTGCCAAAAGGTTAACAAAACAGCTATGAAGAAGGTACCATTAGGTAGGAGAGGGCTAGCCTGGAGACCTTTTCAGATTATCCAAGTGGACTTCACCGAGCTTCCCCAGGTCCAGAGGTTTAAATACTTACTAGTTATAGTGCATCATCTAATGCACTGGGTTGAAGCTTTTCCAACCGCGAAGGCTACTGCTAATGCAGTTAGTAAGGTTCTCCTGGAACAAATAATACCGAGATATGGAATCATCAACACCATTGATTCGGATTGGGGGCCTCACTTTACAGTGAAAGTGCTACATCAGGTAATGACAGCATTGAAAATCACATGGAAATGACATACTCCATGGAGGCCCCAGAGCTCTGGAAAGGTCAAGAGAATGAACCAAACTTTCAAGACTGCACTTACAAAGTTGAGGGAGGAAACAAAAATGAATTGGGTAAAATGTCTCCCCTTAGCACTGATGCGGGTAAGAACAAGACCAAGAGCTGATACTGGTGTCTCCCCGTATGAGGCCATGTTTGGTCTGCCATTCCTGATGACCTCAGTCCGAATTGGAACTTACGAAGAGGGGGAGCAGGATGCTCGTAAGTATGTGCAGGTTATTGTGAGCACCCTAGAGGAACCGAGAAAGAAAGGGTACCTTCCTCAAACTACACCCATTGATTTTAAAATACATTCTTTCCAACTGGGAGACTGGGTCCTGATTAGAGTCTGGAACGAGCAGCCACTGACCCCTAAATGGGAGGGTCCTTTTCAGGTCTTGTTAACTACAGAAACAGCTGTGAGGATGCAGGAGAAAGGATGTCCTCATGTAACTAGAGTCAAGGGGCCAGTACCAACTCCTATGGAATGGACAGTGACTAACAAGACAGACACCCAACTGACCCTCCAGAAACGACCTAGGAAGGATGGGAAAGAACATTGACTAAACTAATGTGTGTGTGGGGGGAGGGGGGAGGCCAAGATAGAGGCGATTGTGTCATGAGAAACATCCTAGCGATGGTTAATCAGTATTAATGTTAGATAACTTGATGATCATAAGGAAATCCTAACTTCTGGTATTCTCTCCCCTACAGATTGTAGCAAACCAAAGGTCCTGAATCATAGAGCATTCCCCACGCCTAACAAATCTGACCCTAAAAGACTAATACCAGCCGACACAGGAGGGAAGGTGAGGCACTGCGAGAGACAGAGTACTTGGTAAGAATCCACAGCAGGGGGCAAGACCAGATCAGGATACACTCGTGCCTGAAACATCCAGAGTCAAAGCTACTCTGTAGACAACTCCTGAGGGGAAATGATGATGGGTGGAAAGTGTCCTGTACTGGACCCCTGCTGATATTGGGGCTCATAGTAACCTACATCCAGGGGAGACAGATGGACCCCTGTAGAGAGTGTTACTGCCCTTTACAAACAGGAGACGCTCTGGTTGCCATCCGGAGAATACCTGCAAACCCGAATCCCAACTGTGTCGGCCTGGCATCATCCCAAACTTACACAAAGGACGGAAAACCTAACTGGCCCTCTAAAACAACAAAAAACTTCAATCAAAATCTGCCTGGAGAATGTCCTACAAGAGAAAAAGAGGTTTGCTGGGGAATGAACCATGAAGAAGGTGAAACCAACAAAATAATCAGAGAGGGAACAGGTGAAAAAGTTCGGGATGAAAAAGAGATGTCCTTAAGTATGGTAAAGAGAGCCAGTCACAGGGCAGACATAGGGGATTATCTGCCCTGTGAAAACGTTGAGACTAATAAAGCTCAGCCTGAAGAGGGGATAACTTCGGATCCATAGAGGATGCTAGAACAGACAAGGGGGAGGAAAGTGGGCACCAAGTTAATGCCGAAGGAGGATGAGGGAAATAAAAAGATAGCACCCATCCAGAGACAGGCCTCCTTTTTGGAGGCAAATTGGTGGAATGACTCCCTGGAAATAGAATGGTGGAAAAAAGGCTTATTAATTATAGGAGGAAAACTAATGGGTATTATCCTTCTCCATCGATGGGGTCCCTACCTTCCTTGTAGAATTGCCCAAAGCCTCCTAGAAGGTATAGGTGATCAAAAAATTAACAAGATTATGATGCTAAGGGCCAAGAAGCATCAAGAAGTCTTTGAGACAGCCAGAAAAACATATGAAAGGTACTAGAAGTCGAGAAGAGTGCACCGAAATTGCGAAAACTCTGTCTGATTCAGGCAATAAGCCCGATCAAAGTCTTAGAGGGGGATGTTGTTATGGTTGAAAATGGGTATGAGTTTTCAGGAAATGGATGTATATATATATGTTATCATTAAATGTAAAACTGAGTTAATAAAGTAAGTAAATACGGGGAGGCGGTACTCAATTTTAATTNTGCATTCTGGGGGGGTGGGGGGGGGGTTGTCAAAAAGGGGGCTCAAGGGAATGAGGGGGGTTGCTTTTTTTTCTTTTTTTCTGGCGGCGTGAAGGAAGGGTGGGAACGTCGGGTGTTGTTGGGGGGAGATTTTTGCCTGGATTTGCCACGTGAGACCCTGGACTGCCCAGGAGTCTCTGTTTTTTTGGCTGCAATTTAGAATAAATGAGCTAACCTCAATTTTGGAGTGCTAACTCGTTCATAAGAATTTGGAATAAATAATTCCCAATTATTTCATCTGCAGCTCTGTGGGTCACTTGGAGATGAAACTGAAGCATTCCAATCCTGAACGGGAAATCACCAAGCCTGGTGAAGAAAAACCAGATGTGTACAACATGTACAGTGCACCTGGGTTTTCTTCATTAGGAAACAACAGACTTACGCTCTTTTTCAATGAAAATACAGTAGGTAGCATTTCTTCAGACAACAGATATTAAACCATGGTGATCGAAGCAAACCATAATTTTTTCTTCAGGAATAGATAGTTTACACTAAAGAATATTTAAATCATTGTCCAAGGAGAGCTCAGAATCCTAAATAACATTGATTTTTAAGAGAGACAGGGACACCAGAAACTCTAGAGCTTTGATGAGAAACTGGTAACAGTTTAAAATTCAGTTGGGACAGGACAAGATGAGCCTGACACTGAACTTACAAAAATCACAGAGAGGCTGCTATGTGGTACTACCCAAAAGGAATGAAGAAATGGTAATATCAAGATGAAAGTTATGCTAACATAGAAAGCTCGTGATTGTTTTCTGATTATTTCCCTTCTTTTCAAGACTACATGGTTGAAGGCTAGAGATAGCTGTGTAGACATAATGCTTTTAGCGCTACACAAAGCATGTAATCCCATGTGACTTGTTTTTATATCTGGAAAATCAATAAAAAATGCTAGCAAAAGTGAACATCAATTGTAGCTCATGCAAACATAGAAAAAGTCAACAGATTACAGCAGTTTTTGTAAAAAATAGGATCTTCATCCGCTACTGCTAACACTGGTATCCCATGGGCTCCTTTTTCTGGCTGACTGCTCCTCAGTGTTTTTATCAGAGATCTCAAAAATTATTAGCAAAATAAAAAATATGTGCATTAACAGGTATTAGAACTGCAAGTGATGCCATATTAACCCGGGTACAAATTAACAGAGATCATAGGGTAGAGTGAGCTTACTAAAAGAGGTGCATTTTAAACCCTGTGAACAAAGAGAGGCAATCATGCCTTTAAAATAGGCAAGACAATGCTGCAAATTAGTAGCTCTGGAAAACATGAGGATTCTAACAAATGGTTATTTGTGAGTTCTAGTGATCTGCTGATGTCTTTATTGATATAATTTTTGATTACAAAAGGAAGAGACAACTGAATAGAAAAATAAAAGGGGTATTACTCCTCTATCTGGCACCAGAGATAGCTTTTTGGGAGTCATCTATCCAGTTGGATGTCTACCCTGGCAAAAGAAAAATGGAAAAAGAAAAACTGGAAAGTGTTTAGAAAGAGCTGTGACAATGACCCGAGATTACAAATACTGGTTTAGAAATATCACAGCCTGAAAGTAATTTCATGTAATAGATAGCTTTCTAATCCATCAGGACAGAACATAAGATTCAGTGACTGACAGCTGCAGTTAGACATAATCCAGATTAGGACTTTGCCTTTTTAACAGGGTGACAAATCAGCCATTGAGGTTGTGGTGCTTTGTCTCTCAGCAGAGAGCTTAAAATCCAGCCCAGGCCTGGACACTTGACCTGTCAGCTTGAGCTCTGGGCTTGAAGCAGAAATTTCTGGGAGAGATGCTGCAGCCTGTACTATGTAATAGTCAGTATAATTTATAATTTTCCTGTGCAGCTTTTGAAAACTCTGAAAAGCTCCATTTACTTGTGGAAAACAGGAACAGAATTCTTGTGTCTTCAGGAGAGATTTGGCCATCCACTCCAGAAGTGCAGTCTGCAGAACCAGAGAAGGGGAAGAGTTTTATGAGGAATGTGCCCCACTGGATTGTTTAAACTCACTACATCTGTGGCAGACCTGAATGAGGTTTTAATATACATTAAAATGATTCTGAAGGCAGTTATATACTGTGAAGCTAAAACATTTCCTTTCGTCCCCCTTTCCCTCCTCCCAAGTCCGAAGGCTTTTGATTTACAGTAGAAAAATGGAGCCAGTAGATCTATACTGTTCTGTAAACTGGGCAGCACAATGTGTGTTAAAATTCTGGGCAATTTCTTGTAATCGTATGTACTTAAGTAAAATTTACATGACTATTATGGGCTGCTCTTGGGCAATGGCTCTTTGTCAGCCTATAGAGATTAGCACATCGGTGCTGCCAGGACAAAATTCTGTCAGCACCACAAGAAGCAATTTCATCAGGTTTCTTTTTACACAGGCTTGCGGCTTGCACTGGCTCTGCAGCCTACTAGATTTTTTTTTTTCCCCTAGCCATGAAGTCTGACTCTTCGGATGGAAATTAAAACAATTTCAAGAATGAGGAGTTCTACCCTGTTTCTAAAAATAGCCCTGATTTTCAGCAGGGGATGTGATTCCTTAGCCATGTGCAACAAAGATGACCTCTTTGTCAGGTCTAGCCTGCAGCAGGAGGTGTCTGCTCCTGGTCTACTTTTACATGGGTTCAGAAATAAACAGGCAGTTCCTCTGGCTGGCCTCCATCTCTGAAATCAGGCAAGGAACATTCTGTACAAGAAGCACTCACAATCATTCAAGAGGCCAAGTCTGATGAATTTAATTGATGCATCAAGGACGTGTGTTAAGCATATAACTAACATGTTCATGGGTTGCACAGCTACATATTATATTAGTGCACAGTATACATGGTGCCATACATTTGGGATACCCTATGGACGTGAGTTGAAAGAGAATGCATTCATTTTTGCAAAATGGAGTCTTTGTGCACAGATCTGAAACTTATGTAACATGCCAGGGATACCAGAATATATCACTTTTCTAAAAACAGTTGAGTAAACCAGAAACGTGTGTGATATTTTACAGAAAAAAAAAAGCGCCGAATTAAAAAAAAAGGGTCACTTGAGTCTTATATGAGTTACATCTTTTAGAAAAACAAAACAGGGAAGGGAAAATTTTAAAGTTAAAGCGTGACAATAATTGCAATGTGTGCATGATGGAAAATTAACCTCTCTTTTAACAATCTTTAGTATCTAGGAATTAGAAAACTACATTACAGCAGCAGGCTCACTGGGAGAGTGAAATTTGAAATGAGGGCCCATTTGAAATGGGGGTCCAGTGCCCCATTCCAGCAATGCAGAAGAATTAGCTGGAATAAAATAAAAATGTACATGAAAACATGTTTTCTTTGTGAGAGAGATGTTCAGTAGTGTTAGAACAAAAATCTGGATGTGTAACTTTGACAATTAGCTCCATTAAAGTGAGTGGTGACACTAAAAATATGTTATTCCTGTTACTGGCTTACGTGATCAAAGCTCATCTTCACACAGACAGAGGTGTACAAAGAGAAAAAGGCAAGAAGAGGAACCCAGGTAAAACCCTGACATGGATACTATCCCAGGAGACATCAACCCCTCAGTGGTTCACCTCCACACGTGAGGAGGATAAGAGTGGGGGAACCCCAAAAACCTTCTCGAGAAATGAAGCCTCATGCTGGCTGCTCCAGGGGCAGCCACAGGGGATTGCCAGCCCCAGCCCCATCACTCCCCAGTGACACCAAGCGAGATGAATCACCCAGAACACCTCTCCAGGCCACCTCACAAATTAAGGGGTCCCAGCCTAGAGAAATGGGACACTTTACAGGATGAAGGGGAAGGACATTCTGCATCTGTAGAAAATTTATGGGGTGTTCTGTGGAGGAAACCAAAGCTGAGAATGGGAGAAATCAAGGTGATTTGGGAAGGCAGAAGTGTGGAAATTAGGGAAGAAGAGGACAAAAGGGGCTGATGCAAACTGTTTTTTGCCCATACACATTTCCAGCTGTGCCCTCTGCCTGGCCATCCCAGTCTGTCCTGCCTTCCAAATATACACACTGCTCCAGTGGGCTTATATGTGTTTGGAGGTCCAAGTGGCAACCACTGAGAGGAGACCAGAGGGCCCAGGTCAGAGGCTCAGGGCTTCTTATGATAAAAAGCAAGATCTACTTTCCTTGTGAGGAACAGGTTACCTTTCCTCCAGTAGTGTTAAAATTTAATTTAAATAATTGCAAAACTTAATTTTCTAGAGTAATAATTGAATAAAGAACTTGAATGTGGACTTTAACAGAAGAGATTTGGAGAAGTATCCAGAAGAGTCAGTGTGACTGTAGGTACATTGTTCAGTGATTTGCTGGGTCTTGCTAAGTATATTTTCTTAAAAAAAAACCCCGAACAATCAAACAACCAGATCCTGGCTCACTAGGAGAATCATATGGAAAACATTTAGCAATAAATGTTGGTGTCACCATACAGACACTCGAACAGAAAGTGGTAGAGTGAGTCCCTCCAGTCTTCCAGTGTGAGCTTAGGTCTCCTGTTTAAATTCTCCACACTGTGGTTTTCCCATTTGTAAAGGTGAGATGTAACTGCCCTTCCTTAACTCACAGGAATTTTATTTGAGGCTAAAAGATGGTATGGGTTGAGGTGCTAAAAGCTGTGCTGCTGAGAATGACACAAGTGGGTAGGTGAAATGAGAATCTACATGGAAAACCGAAATCTTTACTAGTGAACTTTGTAGAGGGAGGTACTTGGACAAACTGAAGAGATAGAAAACTAGGTTCTCAATGTTGATTGTTATTTTATAGAGTTTTTAATTAGTTTTTCTCCACTAATCTCCATGTTTCCCATTTTTTCTTTCCCATTTTTTTTTCTGGCACTGAAGTCACCATTAGGCATTTGAGCTAGAGAATCCCAGATCTAAACTGTTTTAAAGACTGGAAGATGAGGGACGAAAACAGTGTTTTGGCTCCTAAAATGTAAGGTCAGCTGGGGATTCAAATTCCACTGAGTTTTGGATAGTGTGATTGTGAGATTCCAGTTCAAGCCCATCTCTCCAGTCAGAAGGTGGAATTCATGACATTAAAATCCTTTCCACAGCATGAAAGGGATGTCATCAAAAACACTACATTATGATTTCCCTACAGGTTGCTGCAGAAGAGGAAACTAACCCAGGAACAGCAGAGGCATTTAAAAAACATCATGACCTTTGAGTAACAGAAAACACGGGAAAATCTAAGTCTTAAAGAAACCAATTTGATTCTGGTTTGGCACTCTGTACAAATCCTTGCATAAAGAGAAGTTTAGGCCAGGGATTTTTCCTCTGCTGCCTCTTTAAACTTTAGGCACAGTTTTGCATATAAATGTTCTAAATCTGAGATCTTCGTGTATCCTAATCCTGGCATTGATGATTCTGAAGTGTAGCAATTAGTTAGGAGAGTGTCATTGTGAGAAAGGCAACCACAGTAACACTCTGCATCTGGACATGGAAAAAATAACAAAGCAGAAACAAAAACAAAGAAAAGAAACAGTCTGTGTTGGAGCCTTTCTAAAAATCATATGCAAGAATCCAGATGGAGAGAGTGCTGGCTTCTGTTCATGTCTAACATGATCAGCAGATAGATGAGTGGCTTGGAGACGTGAGAAGTGGGCTAGAGAAAGTGCCAGACTGCTAGCTGGGATTTCAAGGACTGTTTGTGCTAAGCCACAGTTCAAATCTTTTTTTGCTGTAGCCTGAGTGCTGTCTTAGAGACCATGAATGGAAACTTTAGGACCAAATATTTTGGGGCTGGTCATGATTTCAAGATAGTGATCCCATTTTCCAACCTATAAACCATTTCCCTTTTAAATCTTGTGAGCACCATTGAATCAAATAAACAAGTCAGTCTCACGTTGCCAAAAGGTTTGTAGCACACAGACCACAGTACTCATAATGGAAAAGGCTACACAGGTATTCTCCTCTTCCCAAGCTTTAAACCTTTCTTGTAGTTATCTTTCAATTCTCCTCAGCCTTAACTACCCTGGGGTTTGGGCTGGGGAAAATCTCTTTCTCTTTGCATCTCCCTACCCTGCTGCTACTGGCAATGTTCTCAGCCTCTCAGCTTCTTCTCCCAGTGGACATTTGATGTTTCAGTGGTCACTTTCAGTCTGTGAGATTCTGTCCAGGCTTGCCCAAGTGGTTTAGACTCCTTCCTTTTCCCTTTCACCACTGCTGTTATGGAGGAAGGCAGTGAAAGACAAACCTGGTAAAATTCCTGCTGTGAGTGTGTATGGTCAGGCTTTTGTGGACAAAAGTGGTGGTTTCCTATTCCTGGAGTTCCTAGAGTGCAGAGTAAAAAGGATGAAAGCCAAAAAAGACATGCAGGGTTTATGCCATCCAAAGCATCTCGACCCTTCGGTTTGTGTTAGGTCCATTGACTCAGCCATGGACTTTTCCTTATTTGCTCAAATAGGGAGGCTGCAGTTACAGTTTGACAGGTGACAAGGTTATCGTCCTTTCTTTGTGTATTCTCTGGAATGTCCAATTCTGCTTGCTTAGACCATCCCAGGTTCTTGGCACAAGAGCAAGATCTGGAAAGGATTATTTGACATTCTCATTTGCAGCAGAACCTGAACTAACCCAGAAAATGAGGAATCAATTGGCCTACAGCTTATGCTTTTTAATCTGTTAAAAATCCTCTACTAAATGGGAAACATCAGGAAAGGTTCCCAGATGCTGGAATGATGTTCCAGAACCCTAGGGAAAAATAGTCATTAAGGCCTGAGCATTTACTGCAGATGTCAGGTTGTTTTATAGGCTTGATTCAAAGCCCATTAAAATCAACAGGCATCTTTATCTTGACATGTTTTGGATGAGACCTATGCATGTAGAGGGGTCTTAACTGACAGCTGGGCTGAGCAGGACTGATAGAAAATTTTTAGCGAGTGAGTGTCATGGAAAGGGATTTTCAAGCAGAACACCCATGAAGTATTTCTGCGTCTATACTCATGTCATGAGTTATCATGTACACTACTCCAGAAAAGGGCCCTCAACTCTGTGCCTCTTAGTGCTCCAGCACCATCTACAAGCTGGATAGGGAGAAAAGCCCTTTTCCGGTTGGATTTCCCCTTTAGCACAGCTTTATGTGCTTGTATAATAGGAAACAGCCCTTTCTATTTCTGTTCAAGCTCTGGAGGCTTGGATTTTCCCCAGCATTTTTGATTAACAGCTGAGCCTAAACAAGAGCTGCCTGGGGTCTCCTTTGCCTTACTGACACATCATAATATCCTTTCATCTGTTATTCCAAGCCAGTTCCTTGTTCTGTCAAGCAGCTCACTCTCTCCAAGAGAGACCACATCAGCCCCTCTCTCCTTTCTTAGACCTTCCTGAGCTGTTTCAAAGCAGGATTCCCATCACAGCAGGGAAAACATCTTTGTCTGACTGCCTCAGAACCAGACTACAAAGGACACTGGATTATGCAGGCTACAAGATGGATTTTGTTAAAGGTACTCAGCTTCTGTATCCTCAGGCCCACTTCAGGTTTACCTGAGTGGCTCAGGGGCCAACACAGTAAAGCCAAAGGAGTGGCTTTTCACAGCATCTCATGTAAAATAAAGCACTCCCACAGCACTAGCTGGGATCTGTACATTATTCCTCACCATCAGTCATAGAGAGAAAATCCCTCTGTGTGATTTGAACTTGAATAGATTCATTTCTTGGAGGTGGAGGAGACAAGACTAAACCAAATAAAACTCATTTGCAGTTTTATATGGGCTGCCATTTAATCATCCCTGAATTAACTGAGTTACATAAGATTTTTTTCCTGTTTCTGGAAACTTGGCGCACCTTGACAGCACTGGCAATGTAAACAGCAAAAACTGTAAAAGGTGAATGGCAAATGGTAAGATTACTCACGTGTGAAATGCATGAGTAGGAATGCAGCCAGGACAATGCCAAAGCTCAGCTGGAGTTGAAACTATCAAGGAAGGTAAGAATCAGAACGTTTTGTGTGTAGACTGGTGGAAGAAATGGCCGAGACAGCGTGACTCCATTGCTCTGTGGGTTCAGGGTCCCAGTGACAACCTACAGGGAAAAAGATGTAATTTGCAGCTTGGATTTCACAGGTGAGACTTGTCCTCAGGCCTTCCAAGCTTCTGAGCCTTCTACTGAAGTCTGTCAATACTCACAGGAAAAAGAGCTGGTGATCCCTTCACCCCACTGATGTGTGCAGGTCCATCACATCACATAAGGGAGCATCTGAGGCTGCTAAAGGAGCCGGCTGATGTCACTGAGGAGCTGATTTCTATCCCCTTTGACAGGTTCTGGCAAAGAAGGAAAATTCCTAATGCCTGACAAAAGGCAGGTGTGGCACCAACCCCAAAAAAGGGTAAGAAGGATCCAGGGTACTTGTAGGTGGCCGTCACAACTTCAGTCCTTGGGAAAATTGGGGTGAAAGTGCTCTGAGAAGCTACTTTTAAACATATGAAGGATGAGAAAGTAACTAGTGGGAGCCAGCATGGATTTACCAAGGGAACATGTTGCCTGCCCAGCTTCATTGTTTTCAATGATAGGGCCTGACATTGTGGACAAGGAGAAGGAGAGGGATGCTAAATGCCCTGATTTTCATCAGGCCCTAGACACAGCGTCTTGTTGCCTCACAATGAGTTTTGAGATATTGTGAGATACAGCTGAATAAGATAACTGAGTAAGCTTTTACTATTGCTCTTTACCCTTAAAACAGCCTATCAGACCCTGAACCATTCCCCAAAGCACATACCAGAATAGTCCCTTTGCATTTCTCCATTGTGGGACAAGATAGACAGTGGCTGTTCTAAGGAGAGCTAAGACTTTCCCAAATACGGAACCCGTCACCTAACTGGAGTCATGTGGAGACAGTAGTGGATGAGACTAGAAAGAGAAGAGAGTTTAAAATGCTTTGCCCTCTGGCTGTCCTCAGAGAAGACTACAATTTAAAAGAGAATTTAGGCCAGAATAATTTAACACAGCGTTTACTTAAGCTGCACAAATGTCAACAAAACTCATTCATACCTCCAAGTAAGCACCACTTAAAGCCAGAGAGACATAATGATGAAGAAAAACCATCTTCTTCCCACTCTATCAACCCAAGTTCAGCATTGAGGAAAGCCAACCCCCAAGCAGTTGTCCCCATTGAATATTCTTCCAGAATGTCACATTTATGCTTTAAATTATGCTGGCCATGCTTTCTGACATTTTTCCCTAAGGATACGTATCTGTTCATCCTACCTCCTAATGACTCATGGAAGTTTCAGATGTTTCATTAACAAATCCGTAATTAACAATGATATTGCTCCTTCTTACACAAAAAAGGACAGTCAGGTAAGGACTTAAACCATAAGTTTGCTCAGGTTGACTGGAATGTAAACACTGGAGACATGGAACAAAACTATGGAAAGGAAAAGAGGAGTAGAACATTACTGTAGTGTTAAATTTTGCCTGGGCATCTAAACAAAAATAGGGGTTTTTTCTGAAAAAATGTGTCTTCTCACGTCTTGTTCAACACTTGCATTACATAATGTCAAGTGTGTCAAAACATCTCCAAATTCCTGCATGCTGACAATCGGGTTATACTTACACAAAGTTTGTGTGTGTCCTTCTCTGGCAGATACCATTTAAGTGTCACTGTTCTAAACACCATTTTTAGAACTGGCTTTTATTTGTTGCCAGATGAGGTCACAAACTGCTTCCTGTCAGTTGCTAGACATTTTCCTAAAACTAGAACTGACAGCAGACGTGCTTTCTCTTGTTCGCTTGATTGCTTTACGTAAAAGGAAGGAAGTGTTTGGGGAGACCTGAAGCCATGGGACATTGGTGAAGAGGCTGGGAAATGTTCATCCTCTAAGCAGTCCTTGCAGCACAAGATTTCAGCCACTTCAAGCCCCAAGCAGACAGCTGTCTCAGTTTACTTGTGGATCTTTCAGGACGTCAGGGTGCTTTATCACCACTTGCCAGAGCACAGACTTCATGCTTCACACAAGTTCCTTGCCCAGAATCACATTTCTCTATTTCTCTTTGCCCAGAGGCAAAGTACCAGAGAAAGGTTGCAGTCCTGTGTTGTAAGTACGGCCTCACGACCTGACCCCGGGATGCTTCCAGGGAACTCATTTCTCCCCATCCCGTCAAGACTGTAGCACCCCATCACTCCCAAGGTGGGTGTCAGGAGACATCCCAGCATTTTCCCACTCATACTTTCTATGGTCTGTTCATGCAAGGTCTGTTCATGTTTATTCCCCAGAGTCCCTGCGTAAACTAACACTAACTCTTGATCCTCTGTGGTAGAGGCAGCCCATAACTCTCACAGGCCTCAGAGTGAAGGCTGTGGGAACATCTGCCAGCTGACACAGGTGATTTCCATCGTCACACCCACTCTAGAACTTTGACAGATGAGGTTAAGCATGATACTGGCATCCACGACATCTGCACAGGCTGACACAGTGCTTTAAATTGTCTGAGATATCAAGATGAGACCTAGTTGACAGCATGAAAAAGTAGCATTTTTGAAAAACACAAGAAAATTTAATTCCTCAGCAAACTACATTCTTTTCACTGGGAAAGGGAAAGTTTTCCCCTCAATACTTTACCATCTGAAAAAGACAATTAATCAAACACAGCTCCTGATATAAAGTGCAAATCAAAGCTTCTCTGAAGCAACAATTACCAGATTGATTCTATACACAAAAGAACCTCTCAATGAAAATGGCTTAAGACAGCAAGTGAATGGAAATAGCACAAATTAGTTTGGTGACCACCTGATTCCAATCAACCCATCCATATGAGATTTTGTGGGACACTGTTGTGAAGACAGAGGGTTTTCTATCCAGTCTCTTTGGAGAATATGTAATCTTGAAAAAACCTTTGCACTGTCATTGCTCGGCATGTGCCTTTGAGCGGGAGAGCTTAGATGGTATTGTTCTTCACTCCTTCCACAAGAGTGGTCTCTGCAAGAATGAAGCTGAGGGGCTTTCTAAGAAATCAAAAGAATGAAGTGCTATTTATTCCATGAGGGATAGCAATGAAGTACTTTCCCTCAGAGTCCCCTTCACAATTTGGCAGACAATTCATCTTGTTCACAAAACAGTATCAGACACAAGTCCATGCATGGAAGAGGAGATCATGAATCCAACCTCACTCTGAGGGCAGAGAGGAGGGAGATCTGGAGGGACTGCAGCAGCAGTGAGGAATGTTTGTTAGTCCTCACAGGTGGAGTCTGACTCTCAGAAGCTGCCAGCTAATTCCAGCATCCAAAGAAGGCTTATGAAGATGGTGAAGGACCTGTATGAGGTGTGAGAGGAGCTGTATGAGGAGTATCTGAGGTCACTTGGCTTGTTCAGCTGGAGGAGACTGAGGTCAGAGCTCACAGAAGTTCTGCGGCTTCCTCACAAGGGGAAGAGGAGGGGCAGGCACTGAGCACAGGCACTCTCTGTGACCAGGGACAGAACCCAGGGAACGGCTGGAGCTGGCTCAGGGGAGGTTTAGGCTGGATATCAGGAAAAGGTTCTTCCCCCAGAGGGTGGTGGGGCACTGAACAGGCTCCCCAGGGAATGGTCACGGCCCCAAGGCTGCCAGAGCTGCAGGAGCGTTTGAACAATGCTTTCAGGGATGCACAGGGTAGGATTGCTGGGGTCTCCTGTGTAGGGCCAGGAGCTGGACTGGATGATCCTTGTGTGTGCCCTCCAACCCAGAATAGTCCACAGTTCTGATTCTGTGAACTCACTACAATACCCACCTCTCTGTATGCCAAAGCACATTCCATGTCTTGATGCCTCCTATGCTGCTGAAGCTCTTCTCAGTTCAAACCAGCACTGTGCACCAGCACAAGCCCCAGTTCACAGTCCTCCACCAAAAGGATTTGGCAATGTGTGCCCTCTGAAATTTTAGGTCAAACACACCATTCCCACATTCCTTGCAGCTCCCCTTCAATTCCAGGCTGTGTGGAGTTCGTGGCAGGAGTACATCAGCTGTTTATGGACCACAGTGGATGGCTGCAGAAAGATAAATCATACAGACCCTCCTTTGTCTCACATACATACCAGGCTTTTCAAAAAACCCACTAAAACATACTCACACACCATGAATTCTGGATTTTGGGATTATCAGGGATTATTATGTTAAGACTCTTCAGTCACTGACTTCCACAATATCTCATGGAGTAGATCTGGATCTCTCACTGAAACCTTCCTATGACCAGTCATTGATCATTTCACTTTTTCTCAAGCACTTTGGTTGTACTGGAAACATTTTAAAATTATGAATATACTTGACTTAAAATTATCTTTCTGCTCACTTCAATCACTTTTAAATCTGTCCCTAAATTCCCTTTGGAAATGCATATGCAGTGACAGGGTGACTGAAGGAAACAGCTGTGCTGTGCTGTGCGAATAGCTGTGAGATGTGAGTGAAAAAAAAAGAATAAGTTCAAATTACCCCTCCTAAAAAAAGTGACAGATGTGAGTAAGAGGTACCACTCATAAGACACCTCTGTGGAGTAAACATTTTGGAATAATATTCCAGGCAACAACTACAGAGGCTCTAACAACAGATTGACCAGACATTTATTACATTTCAAACAAAATGACTCAAAGGAAAATGTTCCAAACAGGCACCACTGGGCATTTGACTCAGCCCAAGCAATGTTTTAACTATTTCTTTGCCACACAGCATACACGTGCCTCCTGTAACCCATGGCCTTCTACATACGCACAGCACCTCTGACTGCTTTTCCCACCACCTTTCTAAAGCCTGTAGCCATCACAGGGTGCTGTTGTTTCCTCTCAGTGTGGGATGCTAGGTCCAAACTAATTATTTAGCTATTTTAAACTTTTTCTTATTTTGTTTCTTCTTTTTCTTTTTCCCCTGTCTTAAATAACATTAACGTTCTGGGTTAGCTGAAGGGCTAAAAGCTGGTTTTGATTTAAATATAAATAAAACCAGAAGTGACTGTGTGATTGTACTAAAAATAAACTGTTTTCTGTTCTAAATGTTTCACTGATCTTAAAATTGGGGGAGGAGGGAAACGGGACAGGACATCCAACTCTTTTTTAGTCTGAGGGTGTCTCAAATCTGTGGCATTCTGTCTCTGGAGAGGTGGGTCATTTCTGAGATACCATCACTTTATCTGGAAACGTATTTACCACACTTTACCAGCACATATATTCAGAATGTGGTTCAGAAATCACGAGGGGAAATCACACACTGTTAAGACAGAGCATTCTTGAGTGAGCCCCAGTTATGGCAAATTCAGCAGCAGAAAAAGAGGCTGTGGTGAGCGCAGTTACTGAAATTTTCCAAATAAATAAAGCAAACAAGTTGCTCCAGGAACAAACTCGTACCTATATGATTTATAATAGCAGGAGTTGGGCCATGAAGGCAAGATGAACTCAGTGAACCAGCAGTCACAGGCCACCCGTGGGCTGCAGGGCTGCCCACAGTGCCTTCGCTTCTTGTAACCAGTCCATGACAGCTGGGACAGATCTCATCTGCTCCAAGGTGTGTGTGGCTTCTAGCAGTGCTCAGCAACTTCTACTGGCTTGCAGACTTCTGATGAGCTTCAATGTGGGTTAGTATCAACAGGGAAAAATATAGGGATCCTATTTACAGCCTGCTGGCAGCAGATAGGTAAAAAAAAAAAAAANNAAAAAAAAAAAAAGCCTTCTCCAAAATCAATGTTTGCTTTACTGAGGGCCTCCTTAGGTGTACATTGGAAACAATTCTGTCTGTCTTCCACCACAGCTCAGTCACCCTACAGTTTGGTGTGCCAGCCAGTAGTAGTTAGCAGTCCAGAATCAACAGGTTTCTGCTGTTGAGAAGTACCAGACTGTATTGGCCGAAAACAAATAGAAAATATTAAATGTGACATGGCACCTGAAGAATGGTGAAAAAGAACAAAAAGAAAAGTAGGGACTGTAGGCACCATGGCTCTTTTTTACCCTATTTGAGGCATGACACACTGGCCTGCACCTCTGATGTAAGGAGTGTTTCAGCAGCAGGACTCCTCCCTTGCAGCATAAACCAGCCTCTCCTCTCACTCCTCATCTAAGCTCAAAGGATGAGCCACTCTAAGCTCAAAGGATGTCACAGGACTGATTCTCTAGTCCTGTCACTGTCACCCTGTGCAATCATTTCATCCTGGGCAAAGCCACTAAAAAACAAAATCAGTGCGAACTCAGTTAACTTCCTTTGATAGCAGGAACTTTATCCCTGCCATTCAAAACCATGGCTGGCCATCTGATGCACAGTGAATGAGGGAGAAGTGAAGCCTCTGAAGAGAGGCTGCAAGTAGGACCTGTGTATTTTTGCCTTTTTCTGGTTATTCTGTCTACGTGTTGGTTCTCTGTGCCTGCACCTCTGCACATGAATTTCTCAATGTGAGGGGCTCCCACATCCAGAAACTGTGTGTTACTAACTCTTGGCATTCTGATTTAAGGCTAAAATATCTTTTTTTTCTCTTTACCACTCTAAGTCAAGTTATGGGGTTCAAATGCTACATGCTCCATGTCCATTCTGACCTCACTCTTTGGATTCTAGGTGCTGACGGAAAGGTACTATTAAGGTCCTTGCTAAGGTGCATCTGTTTTTTCTCAACAGTGGAGTTTTTTTTCAGTGGAGTGACATTTCAGAACCACGAGCACTGTCGTGTTAGTTTTCCTGCCTGGTTTACCAAGTGGCACTGATGCCTTGTTGGGGCTACCTAAAAACAGAGGCTAGACAAAATTAAGAGAATAAAAAGCTGTTATATTGATTGAAGGGCCTTCAGGTACATTTAGGGCAGCCAAAGCTCACCCAGGGGCTACACCCAGAAATGGACGATGGGTCAGAGGTTTTGACACTTCTGTAAGTTTGGTCTATTTGCATACTGGGGGTTAATCCTCCAATTACAGCTTCAGGTAATGAAGTCACTTACCCCAGGTTTGCTCTCCCACAAATCACTGTTTACGTTTCTTGGGCCTTGAGGCAGTAAGGTGTCCTTGGTTTCCAGGCCCAGAGAAGAATTGTTTTGTCTGACTAAAATGGGAGAACAGTAGCTTACACTGTATATGGAGTTTAGAGTTATACACTACAAATATATGAAAAATATGAAAGCTAAAATCCTAAGGCATCAGCAGATGCTCCTCAGACACTGCATTCTGTGACAAAGGGTTTTGTGCAGGCACTGCAATCTCTATGTTTGCTAACACAGCCCTACAGCACCAAAGCACCTGAGAACCAAACAGCTCTGATCAAACTGCTGGAGATGCTGCACTGTTTGTGGAGGCTGCCTGTTGTAATTAGCCAGATGTATACATGGAATGAAACACATGATGGATTTCTGTACCAGATCATGAAGCCAAGCAGCCCTGGGCAGTGAAGGCAAGGATGGACTTTGATCGACGTGATTTCATTAGATGCAGAAGGAAAAACAGTTACTTGCTACCCAAAAGCTATTTTCCAGCATTAGCTGCCGTGCCCCACGACCTTGTCTGGGGCCAGTGGATGTAAGTGCCATCCCAGAGACTGAGTGAAGTTAAAGGGACTCGACTCTGCATGACTCTGCCCTCAGGTAGAGCTGATTGCAAGATCAGGCCACGAGCGTGGGAGGGTTTTTGTGCCACTGGACTTCTGGTGCGGGAGGCTGGAACTCCAGTCCTTTGAACAAGGAAAAACCCATGCAGTGCAAGTTGTCTACCAGGAGGAGAGCGCTTGGAAAAATTCCTCCCTTTCAGTGTGCCACCAAAGAAACAAAAATGCACACCAGTGGACAGACATGCTGCGTTACTGAAACAGTTATTTCATCTCCAGCTAACTGGTGGCCCTGCATACACCTTTCCCTTGGTGTTCTGCTTACAAACAACACACTCCTCAGGGCCTGACCTTCTCCAGGCTGGCCAGCTCTGCCAGGGCTTCGTTTATGCACCTGGCACATACTTCAATGAGCCACACCGGAGCAGGCAGCTAAAAAAGGCTTTTTTTCTCCTCAAAAAAGAGAAGAAAGGCTTTGTTGCAAACCATTCCAGTACTATCAGAACCCCTTTTTTACCCACTCCCATATCTTACTAAAAGGAATGTGCATGGTTATTATACCGATTCCATGTTGTCACAATTAGATCCTGAAGAGTGTGAAATGTGCTTTTCCACATAATTTACTGTTTCCCTGGGATTCATGAAGCCTCTTTTCACATGAATAATTGGTCACTTCTTGTTTGTGTATCACCATGGTACACAGCTTCTAGCAGGCCAAAAAAATAGGCGCAAAGCTAACATTTATTCATTATAACCACAGGCAACCTTCCCCCCACCCTTGCTCCCAACTCCTTGTTTTTTACCTCTTCCACTAAAAAGAAGGCATAGATTTTTTTATGGAGGAAGTAGTTCCTAAAAAAAAATCCCAACAGTTCTACCTTCCTTAGCATTAATTAGCAATCTTTTTTGCTCCATGCTTATTTTGTGTTTCACATTTTCCAGTGTAAAGAAAACAACTGAAAAGTCCCTTACAAACAAAGTGAGATGGTGGAGAAGGAGGAATGTTCAGAGTGCATGGCTCCTGGGAATGGCAGCTTTCCAAATATCAATTTGTTTATTTCTCAGGAGAGATACGGTCAGGACAACACTTACCAACGGTCATCTCAATTAGAACGCACCTCAGTATGTCCTCAGAAGAGCATTTCAGCTCCTGGACACTTTAGTGACACTTAATTTTTACAGTGCAGTAAACTGAGGCACAAATTAATTTGTTTACAGTGGCTACTCAGTGAGTCACTGCTCAAGCAACTCTGTGGTCAAGATTTGATTTGCAAAACTTCTCCTCTGCCTTCAACTACAGCTTCTTAACCAGGCTGCATGATTAGCTCAATGTGACAACATCTGTGATGGGTAAGTGTGGATCTCCCTGTATGTGTGGATATTGGTGCTTCCTGCCTGGAAAGCTGAGGACCACCTTGTGCAGTATTTTGT
>VYXC01007757.1:31456-74998 GCA_013397175.1 Platysteira castanea
ACCAAAAAAAAGTCAATCAGACAATTATATTTGTCTTGACAGCATCGTACCATGGCAATCCAAAAACACATCAGAAAACAGAAGTCAGCAGGGACACTTAACAGCATAGGAAAAAATCATATTGGCTTAAGACTGGCTATCAACCCAGCCCAGTAGGTCATGTGATTCTGCAGAATCAATGCAAAAAAACCTGAATGCAAAAGAAAAAAGAATATTTGTTGCTGGGAATACATGAGGACATTAATCTCCTTTTTACCACAAACCCAAAGCAACATCAGGTTTTAAGGCTGGAGAAAAAAAAAAGGTTGAGTGGTTTTTACCTCATATAGACATGAGATGAAACCAAAGCCTCAAGATCTGATCTTGTTAAAAAAATAGAAGGGTGAGCTGTGACATTTTTGTTTTCCTTTTTTTTGGCAGCCAGGTAGAAACAGGAGGGAGTGAAACTTTTGTGAGTGTTGGGGGTTAGGATACGGGAGGAGAGCAGGGGACAAAGGAGAGAGAAAAACAACTGCTCAGAGTCTACTTTTCTGGTTCGAATACACCTTAGCAGCACTCAGTGGAAAGCAGACTCAGAAGTGGAAAGAATTTCTGGATCCAGATCAAGACAGCAGAAATATCTTAATCTTTGCTGGGCCATAATCTCCTGAGAAGGCTTGTGAGAATTTGATCCTGTCATTCCCCAACTAGTATCTTAAAACTGATTTGGACCAGAACTACACTTGGTTTGAAAATATTATTACTTCTTCCTGTGGAAAAAAAAAAAAAGGAATAAAAATGGAAAATAATTCAGCCAAACCCAAAGTGCATGGACTCATTACAAGCTCAGGAAATCAACTCTATTTAAGTCCCTTTCAGCACCACTCTCCAACTTTAATAGTGCGTGTATGGAAGCAAACACTACACAGTCCATCCTGGTCTCCTGCCTCCCTGTCCGCACCCCAACCCATGTTCTGCATCTCTATGGTCACTATTTGTTTTTTCTTTCTGATTAGCCTTGTCAAGACTTTCTCTCACTAACCACCATTTTCATTCTTTTCAGTACTGCTCACTCCAAGGTTTCTGTGATCTTCAGTATCGTGCCCTTGCACTCTTGTGTTCAGCCTGCTTTGCTTTGCTTTGCTGACATCTCTGGTGCCAGCTCTCACTGCTGCATGTTCCTTTCTTATCAGCTGCTTTGCCGTTCCCTTATTTTGCCTTCTCTCATCCAGTCCTCTGGCCTTCAGGACGGAATATTTCAGTGCTGGCTGAGTTCACCCAACTTTCTGTTTGCTGTTCTGTCACACTGCTGGGACCCTTATCAGGAAATGCGTGCTTAGGACAGAAGGACTTGGAAAGAAGGAGCAGTCTCTCCACTGGCACTGGCACTGGCACTGCATGCTACCCTCTTCCTCTAGATTATGCCCTTTCTCCCTCCTTCCCCTGTTCTTATTCTCCCACCTTCTGATGGCAATAGAACAATGGTGTGAGATGAGGAAAGAGCTATGGGAGACTCACATTGGTTTTCCAGCCCCACTGACACCACTGGAGTGGGGATTCACTTTTAAAGGAGTTGTCACTGAGGCTCCAGTGTCAGTAGATATGTGGTGGGTTGTCCTTGGCTGGCTCTGGATTCCCACCCAGCTGGTTGCTCACTGCCCTTCCTCAACAGAACAGAGGGAATAAAACAAGAAGAAAAAGCTCTTGCATTGAGGTACAGAGAGCTCATCTTACTGTCAACAAAACAGATTCATCTTGGGGAAAATGAATTTAATTTGACGTCCATTAAAATTGAGTTGGATGGTGAGAAACAAATTAAAAATTTAAAAAAGCTTCTCTCCCTGTCCCCATGTTTTTTCCCCAGGCTCAAATTCCCCTGTGGGGACATGCTGGCTGTGTCTGGCACAAGGCAACCTCTGCAGCTCCCCTTCACCAAAACCTTGACAGCAACACCCAATACAGTATGTATTTACAATTATTTTATTATTATAAAGCTCCAAGTTCCAGCATCTAGAAGTTCACATTTTGTTCCAAATCAGCTCTAATTTCTGCAGGTGGATCCACTGATCTATTCTTCTGCATGTTGCTGAAAAAACTGAGAATTTGCAGAACTACAAATTATTAAGGGCTTTTGTATATTTTTATTTTTGAAGACTAGCAGCATATTTCTTGCTTTGATTACAAATGTGTAGCCTTGCTATTTTAATTTCATGTTTAGTGCAGTTTTGGCCTGTGCCATTTTTTTTGCCTTGGACTGTTTTTATGTCTTGGGAATTTTTTCTTGGATGCTCTTCATTTCTCTTTAGGGTTTGATACTACTTCCTTTAGGGAAATAAACACAGCCCTGAAAGTTGATAGCCTGTGTTGGTAATACAAAACCACTTTTTGCAGTCATTGTTTTTTCTTCTTGCTTGCTAGGTAAGTCTCAGACACTGAATTAACTTTGAAATGAGTGGACCTCATACATGAGTAAAATCCACGTGGCTCAGAATTATCACAGCAATCCAAGGTCTGACCTGGAAGTGGTGAAAACAGGCCTTTCCCAGGGAATACTAAACCTCTGATTATTCTGAGCAAGTTTACCTAGTTGTTTTTTAATTTTCTCTAAGCTAATGATGATGAGCCATTTGCTCCACCTTCCTTTTGCTCCCTGCAGTGCTGCTCTCCTTGGGAAATGCATAGCAACAGAGCTACTTCACAGAACAATAAAAATTACTCTCCAGCATGGCCATTTATTCATGTCTCACAGTATCTTACATGCCAAATATCACAGCATTGGAAAAAAGAATATTCATACTTCACATTATTAACTCAGTCCCAGCCCAATATTAAAGCATTATTTATTTACAGTACTAAATGAAATCTTCTTACAATGCTGATGGATCGTTATTATACAAATTTTCCCTTTTTTCCATTGAAAGACACAAGCTCCCTTTTGGTCTTGATTTATACAGTGAGAACCAGTAATTTTCTATTACTTTTCCAGTCAATTCAGGGTGTGAATTGCACACTCTGTGTGCTCTAATGGGTCAAAGTCCATTGCATTGTCTTTACTTCAATGAACTTTATGAGGACACAATAAACTTTGAAAATTTGTATCTATATCTGCTGAGAACCTGTGATTAGCCACTTTTATTTATGCTCTTTATTTTTAACCATAGTTTAGATATATCCACAGGGTAACCAGTAGGGAAAAGAATTACTACTTTTCCTCAGCAGTACCAAGCCTTCCTTCTATTCACTGGCAATTGTATTTAAAATACAATTGCTGAGATTTAAGTCATGGGTCCTGCAAATATATGTTTTGACCACTTCAGCTCTGCATATTTTATCTTGTTTTATTGTGTCAGAATGAGGTAAGACTTGGAATTTCTAATGTGAAGAAACCTTCCTGTAAAAAGGACCATCAACAGAAATCTGACACATGGAGCACAGGTTGGTTCCCACGTTTTTGCCTTCTCTGCATCCAAGCTGCCTAGAAGCCTGTCAGCTTGGTATAGAATGAGCCAAATAATGTGGGAGTGATTAATTCAGGGTCTGCATGATTTTACTCACATTTGTGGCTGACTGTCAACAGGAACTAGTGAGGACTCCACACTCAAAATACAGAGGCTTCTGCTCCAGAAGCTGGAGCAGAGACAATTGGTCAATTTTTTATACGAAGTCCTTCTGTTTTCCAGTGTATCCTATAGCAGTGACATTTGTTCATGGGAGTGATTCCTTTTCTTCTGTATAACCTAAATAAAAAAATGTTTGCCAAGAGTTTTGAGGTTACCTGATATAGAACAATGCAACAAAATGGCACAATTCTTATGTTGTCTCATAAGTACCAGAAGACTGTAAGATCCCAAATGAAGATGGCATTAGTGGAGAGCCACCCTGCGAATTAGCCCCAAGCCCTTAGCCTGAGGGGCAAGTGAAGTTCCGACCATGTCACTGAGGTTAACAGCAGGACAGGAGAAGCAAGGCAGAAGTGTGACACCCTCCTTCAAGGGAGCCACATTCTAGCCATGGCTACTCCCCTGGTGATTTTATCACAAAATTTACAATATTTGATGTTTTCTTTAATACCATACCTCTTGTGATCCTGGACATCTCAGATCTCATAAAGGGGAAAAAAGACTTTCCTGCACTTGCAGTTCCAGCAGAAAGCTCGAATGTTTAAATGTAAAGAAGTTTAAAACCATAAAGCACAATAAAAAGGCATGATTATTTCTTATTAAAATTAATAATACCACTGTGACTTTTAAAAATACATGATGATCTTGGCATACTTGATAATGTTTGACTAGGATTTTATAGCAGTCAAGCATGTATATATTGGGGCACTGTTTAATGAGAGGAAAACACAAGGGTAGAAAGTGGTCAACTCCTCAAGCCTGTCAAAAGAACTGCACACAAGTTGAATGATATGTGATGCCATTTCTGCAAAAAACCCTGAATTCCTAAGTTGAGGAGGAAGAATTCTGTCCCATCAACCGATTTTAAGCATTAAGGACAAAGGACTTGTGCTTGAAGATGTGCAGTAACATTCACACCATACCTGTCACTAGAAGAATGACAAAATTTTGCAGTTCTGGCAACCTCCTCTTTCTCTGTGCAAAGACATATCATAAGTTTTCACTAATAAAAAAGAATGCAGAGTTCAAGATCTTTCCAAGTTTTCTTTCAGTACAGTATCTGAAGTGAGTTTAACATGATGCACAAGAGGCAGCTACAGAAAATTCAGCATTAAAAGGCCAAGACAGTAGCACAGCATGTTAGGAACCACTGCTGAGTGCCAGATGTATCCTCACTGTGCAAGTGTGCTAAAATATTTCCCTCCAAGACTCAGAACATTACAATCTATGTAAAGTGGGGGAGTTTCCCTTGAAAATTTGGAGTGGAATGATAGATTTGCCTAGAGAAGTTGACAGGATGATGTCTTTGGAGATGGAAGCACCATGTTCCCAGATGGACTCCAGGCTGGAATATTTTTGAGTGTTTTTCTTCATCAGAGAGTACTTTCTGAGGGTGGTATAGCTGACTTTGCCTCAAAGCTCCATTGTGAAGAAGGCAAGGCATTAGCTGGAAACAATGAGCAAAGTCCCGGCCTTGCTATTTAACAGCAGGAGTAAAATCCACAGCAAACTTTGACTTCCAAAGTCAGCAAACACATCTGTTCTGGTTGATTTCTGGATGCTTTTGTAACAATATGTACTTTTTTACAGAGCACTGTGAAAAACATGATTGACCAACAGGCTTGATTAATAAAACCAAACCAGTTGGCACTCCAATTTTGCCTTCTTTAAAGGAAAAATGCATGCCTTTCACTGAGCTCAACAACAGAAAGTCTACAAAATGTGGATCAACTCTTGCTATAATATAGAAAATCTTTTTTAAAGTTGATAACTGACATTTCTAAGCTTTGTCTTGGAGATGGCCATAATTAAATTTTGCATAATACCAAGAGTATACAAGAGATAGAAAAGACTTTAATCCACTTAGCAGTTTAACTGAGAGGAAAAATTTGATCAAAACATGTAATTGCTACAGACAACTGAGTTATATGGTTCCTCTGTGAAAACCAGCACAAACGCCTGGATGTTTATGCTCCTAAATAAGTATCAACATTTGGTCCCAACAATCAATCAATCAGTCAATCAATCAATCAATCAATCAACCAATCAATCATCCATTTGAATCTTTCTTAAATATTGTGGAGAATGACTGTGTCATCCTTGCCTTCAACTCACCTGTTCTTTGAAAAATTTGTTGAAGAAAAATTGTGTTGAAAATGTGCCCACACATTGTGACTATGGTATTTATATTACATATTGGTGCGGTCAAACTGAGTGCAACTTGATGCACACCCTGCTTGTGATAATCTGTATTCTTCTGAGTAGTCTTGTCATCCCTACATTGCTAGTGTAACTATCAGTCCTTTGTAGACCTTCTGCATTTCCTGGCTGTAGCTTACAGGAATTTTTGTTCCAATCCCTGAAAATGAAAAATTATTTCATCCAAGAAGCAAACACATTTCTGATTCTCAAGAAGATGATTAGCTGATACATTGTCTTTGGACACAGCAACTGGATTCTCTTCCATTTTATTTGGCAGACATGTAAAGACTTCTCCATTGTGTAGATAACTTTGTTTTTAACATTAGTGTAGCCATCAAGCAAGAATATGTTCACCATGCTGATTCAGTAGAATCCCCAGAAAGCACCATTTCTCCAAAGAAGCTCCTAAAACATTCTGCTCAGGATGCTCAGGAACCCCTATTACTATTTGTCAGACTAATGCATTTGGGAGTCAACATGTCAACCTTTCAATGCTTCCAAGTTTTAAAAAGCATAAACTTCTATTTTAAAATTTTATTTTTATTTCATTTTATTTTTAATTTTTATTTTATTTTGGGGTTTTGGATGTAGCTTTGAAGTACAAATTCTCATGATACTATTTTCTGAGATGAGACCTTCTTAGCAGCAGTACTGCAATAATGATACAAATGTTCTTCCCTCACCAACATCTCAAGCCAACACCTCATCCCACTTCTCCAGGACACCACCAACAGAACAAGTGCTGACACTTTCTTCAAAGAACTAATCACAAAACCTGCTCTTGATGTCTTGGTGTATTTCTAGAATCATACAAAGACAGAACTGTGTGCGCCTTATATTCATCATGGTCACAATTCCAAGAAACAATGAAGACATTTTGAGCTACGAATAACCAACAGCAGAATTTCTGCTGACTTCCTGGGAGCCAGCACTTCCCAGTCATTCTCTAGATACGTAATCAATGATCGTAATAAAAGAGTGGGATGTTTAAGTAATGGAATTTACAAAATTATTGCCACAAAAATAGAGACTGGCCATGTATCACCACGACCAGTCATCTTCCGGAAAATTTATGCATCAAGATTGATGTGAACACTTAACCAGTGCCCTAATTTGGTAGTTGTGCAAGAACTGGAACAACATTCAAAGTTCATTCAGCAAATATAGTTCTATTTCTCCCTTGGTTAAAGAGCCTCCTACGGCATTCTGTAGAGGGAGTCAGTTAGGACAAGTTTCTTTTTAAATGCAGAGAGGCATTTGATGACCATCAATGGACCATTGGTGAAAAACGAACCCCATTCACTTTGGCTTTTGAGAGAAGACAAAATATTTTAACTTGAACGCAAAGAATAAATGCCAATGATTTGACTTCTGATAGTGTTCTATACGTACTACTACAGACTCATTATCAAATCTGAAAAGAAAAAAAAGATAAATTTGTAGCATTTTGTTGGGAATCACATTTTTTTGATATGTGTATTAATAAACACCTCATTGTTTTACTCGTGTTCACTGTTACACTGTTTAAAATTGTCATCTGAAAAATGGAGAATAGTTTGAGTGCTCATTCAGTAGTAGTTTGTGCATTGTATTATTCATTAATAGTTTGAGTGTTTATTCAGTAATACTTTGTGCATTGTATTATTCATTCTGGACAACAGAAAGCCTCTAAAAATGCTGGTTGTGTAAGTCTGAAATGTGAGGAACTAAAGGCAATATAAGCAAATGTGAATCTCTGAAACATATTAAAATGGTTATAATTACACAGCATATAAGACATGGATAAAATATCAATACCACATCTATCACAGAAAAATATGGTTACTATTATTGCTACTCTCATAGGATAATAATTATAATTATTATCCTAAGAATGTTGTATCACTGAAAGATGAAACAAATACAAAACTTGAGGCAATCAGCAAACACAAAATTTGATAGTGCAACTTGGGTGGTTTTCCCATGATGTTCTGCTGTTCAAATATGACTCTAATTCAGCAGCAGTACTATTAGTTTTATGTGGGCTTTAAAATTAATAAACAATGAAAACAATGGTAGCAGATGAGTTTTCTTGAAGCCTCAAAAGAACAATATTCTTGGACAGAGCACAGAAAAGAAAACATTTTTTTTTGTCAGTTCCTGCAACAACATTGAATTGAATTGAAGGCATGAATTGTACTCATGTAGAAAGTGTTTTCCAGTCCAGTGTTTCTTTGGCACATTTATAGGCCATTGATGAAAAAGAATGCCATAGATCTTATAAAATCTTTCTATACAGCATTCAGGATGGCCATGTAAAAAAAATTAAAGAAAATCTCACCCACACATTAAGTCAGTCCTGCAATGGAGTTTACAGTACCTAAACTAAGTCCATTTGAAAACTGCACTGACACCGTATGCGATCTGAAAGTCAGTATAAATTATCAGTGTCCCCCTGATAAACAACTTATACTGGTGGCTACTTCCTTCTAGGAAGCAAGGCAAAATCTTACCACATGTTCCCCTCAACCAGGGGTAGGGAAAAATCTGTAAGTTGAAACATGGGCATAGGAAAGATGCAGAGGAAGACGAGGGTCTTGAGTGTTCTAAGGGAGTTCTGGTGTGAAAAGGAATTAGGCTCTTAAAGGTCATGTCTGCATAGATAATTTCAGACAGTCGGGAATTAACATCGCCATTTCTTGAGCTGGCAGGACATGACACACTTCTGATCAGAAGCCAATGCAAAGATGCACAAAAATACTGAAGTGATCTCAGCCTCTGGAACGACTACTGCTTTTTCTTTGTTCTGCCACCTAATGATGGAGTGAAGGAATTCAATGCTTCAAGGAATTCAACTGTAATTTGTCAATGAGATTCTTACAGCAAGGCAAAAATTCAAATATTCCCATATCTTAAGTATAGACAGTATACAAAAAACATGTTGCCAATAATTCCCTTTTGTGCATGACTTGCACACGCAGAACCAATCTAGAATCCTGTAGCGGAAGCAGATAAGGAGCCAACAGAAAGCTACAGAAATACAACACAAATGTGTAGGACTGCATGATGCCACAATATTCAGTATTAACACAGTGTAAACTATTGGCTGCAAATCAGACAAAATCACATGGGCTAGAACTGCTTAGTTCTAGACCATGAAGTAGAAGTGTTAAAATAGAGTGGGCCTGACTACCACTAATGAAAGACAGCATTTTAAACACTGGATCTACTGTTGCCCTGCATTTTAAGTCACTTCCAATACACACAACAGACTGTCCAAACCATGTCCTCACAAAACAAGATTTATGGTTTATTTCAAATATGAAGTATATGTAATGCAAGCTCCTAGCCCGCTGAGGGAAGCTGGGGTGCGTCTTACCACTTGAGGTGTGCTGGGTTGCTAGGACATGATTTTGTCCTGCCGGATGGCAGCAGTGGTTCGGCAGACGCAGCTGGCTCTGAATGTGGAGCGAACTGGAACTTAATGTTGCAAGCGTTAGGATCAGGAGTAAAAGAGAAGAGAGAGACCCTTTTGCTTATAATTCCCGTAGGCTTTATTCTCTCACGAGGGAACTGAACCCACGAAAGGGCAAAGACAAAAGGAAGTCACAATGAATCACATGGCCGTTGCACCCTGCCTTTATGGGGAAGGCGGGGAGGGGAGGCACAGGGTAACAAACAATAAAATGTCTCCAAGGAAGGGGCTACATTTGAAAAGCCCAGTGACAAAGGAGAACAGAACAGAACTTATGAATAGACATGAGGGATTGCAAAGAGCAGCATGGGAGCTAGGGAATCTGTGGTAGTCTGGGAAAATGAGGCTTTTTCACCTTAGCTGAAATGCTACACTAGTGACCTAGGTGGCATAAGCCAGGCTGACTGCAACATATATGACCATATAGATAAAATGTTTATTATATCAGCTTTGTTGATGTTCTAGTTCTTGAATTTTGATTCTGAGGATTAGTTCCAGGGTTTCTTGTTCTTCCCAGTACAGTCTTGACTAAATTTAACGCTACCAGCCAGGCCTCAGAGGCAGATAAAGTTCTACCCCGCAGACATACAACATGCTATTTTCTCTTTTACATCATTCTCCAGTGTGTATGTAGGAATAAAAAATGAATTTAAAAAAAAAGTGATGTCAACATCTAGGAGGCAGACTGGGTTTTGCAAACTTGTTCCTGGCTTTAAACTGAAAGAGAGTGAGCTCAGATTGGATACTAGGAAAGTATTCCTTTCTGTGAGGGTGGTGAGGCCCTAGCACAGGTTGCCCAGAAAAATTGGGGGTGCCTCATCCCTGGAAGTGTTCCAGGCCAGATTGGATGCGTCTTGGAGCAACCTGGGATAGTGGAACGTGTCCCTGCCCATGGCAGGGGGTTGGAACTGGATGATCTTTAAGGTTCCATCCAACCCAGGCAATTCTATGATTCTTTCATTCCCTTTTCCCAAATTTCCACAAATTGCATTCTCCTATGATTAGATAGAAATAATGGAAAATATCCCTAAGCTTTAAAGCTTTAGATGCAGTATGGAGAAGGTCACTGTATACTGCAAAGCTCACCTACTGAATAGGTCTGGTTTTGCTGTATAAGTAAATTTCTTCTCTGAGGCTTGGAGTTTCGAATGTAACCCCAGCTCCCAGTCTGGTCTTGCATGTCTGTGGTCTAGTCTGTAATTTTGCTTGCAGGGTAGAGAGGAAGATCAAAGGACTAAAACTGTCAGAGGTAAGAAAAAAACACCTACAGTTCTCTGTGACAATCACAATATTCAAGAGCTGAAATTAAATAACACATGATCTAATGGGAAAGATACATCACAGTTGCCAGTGAAATCTGACTGACTCAAATCATAAGCTTCTCCAAAAAGTGCTTTTACATAGTGTTGCAAGTCAGAATACAAATCTCTTTATTAGGAGAAGGCTGATACCTAAGGCTCTGGCTTTGAAGGGGAATACTTGGATGTCTTTAGTAAAAAAGGAATATTGTTTCATGTACAGGCCTAGAACAAAACCAAGAAGTTCATTTAGGAATCTGCTTATACCGCATTTCCACAATTAAACTTACATTGTGAGACAGCACTAGGCAATCAATTTCCTTTTACAGTACCTCTACATTCAAAAAAAACCCATGGGGACATCTGTGTCATTTTTGGTGCAGTTACAGAGACAAAAATTTCACTGGTTTAGGAACAGGAAATGAGTAAATGACTTGTTAACACTAAAGGATTTCCTCATCTGCCAAAAAAAAAAAAAATGGAAACTGATCAGTCAATTAAGTATCAAAGAGAAGACTGGATTTTAATCCATTTGTAGGCTAAGGTCATTATCTAGTAAAACCAGCACTACTTCTTCAGTGAACCTCTGTGTATACAAAAGACAAAACCTTTGGGTTTGATCACAAAAATGAAGCACAGAAAAGGATTTAAATAAAAACCTTAATTTATCTGCAATACATATTTCATACTGCCAAATACATATGCAACCATTTGGTGTTCTTTATTGCTATAAGAAAGCAATTTATGAGAAGTGCTGATGAAAAAAAATCAGCTAAACAAAAAACCCCAAAACACCTCTGAATAACAAGAACCACACTAAAAAATGCCCATAAGCTCACCGTAAGAGAGATAATTCTTATTAACATACCTAAGCATGAACACTTATTTCCCCTTATTTCATTCAGAAATTTTCTATTACTAAGGCCCCAAATCTACAATCAATAAAGTGTAGTCACAGAAATTCCACTCCATCTGCTATTACCAAGACTAGAAAGACCTATGAGTGATCCAAAGTCCAATAATGTCAGTGGGAAGTTTTTCTGCTTCCTTCAATGCATTTAGAAAGGGCATGTGAGGTCAGCAAGCTGCACTCCTTACTCTGTCAGAAATTCCACTGAGGCAGTGCAGTATCAGTCTCCACATAATTACATACATCTTCTTCCTGAAACTGAGGTCAGTCACATTAATCGTAATTTCATGAGAAAATGACTTTTGGAATTGAACTAGCTCTGTAAAACAGAAATAAAATATATACTGTACATTAGACATGGCAAGGTTTTGCACTACCCTAAACAGATGCACTGTTTAGTTTTTAAATTTTTCTGTTCCTAGAGCTGGATTTGTTTATAAATGACTTAAGAACTGCCTGACAACACTCTTATGTTTCAGTACTGAGTCTTCTGTTATACATCAAAAGCAGTGACAAATAATAAGCTACTCAGGCACACCTGAGGCAATGGACTTGGGCAGATACTTTGGAAATAGAGATGGATTTGTGTCTATAATCAACTAAATGTTTGTCTCCATTTTTTAGAATACCAAAAATTACAGTGAATCACATTAACACATGATTCCAAATTCAAAACAGACATAACAGGGAAATGTTTTCATCATTGCTGCAGTTATATAGAACTTCAACCATGGGCTACTAGAAAATAGAATGAAAGCAAAATCCTAAATAAAACAAATCCTAAATAAAATAATTTTTTTTCCAAGGATCTTTTTCCTCTCATATTTACTATAAAATAATAGTAGTAAAATAAATAAATGAATAAAAGAACATCATCCACAAACATTTCTATCAAGCATTTAAAATCAATCTTGACTCAGTGATACAATTCGAAAAGATTAGAATATATTCATCATTTGCTGGATGGAGATTTGCAGCTTCACAAAACACATTGCGTCAGCAGCACTGAGAATGTCAGTCTCTGTTCTCCTCAGGGGTTGGCTCTTCCTTTAATAAAACATTTAACTGTTTCTGTGCACATGATAGGAAAAGTTCCAAACTATGCAGACTTCTCTGACGGACAACTTCATCAAGCTGTTGAAATAAAAGAAAAAAAAAATCAACCAACTTTAAGAAAACCTGAAAGCAAATGCCAGGATTTGTCAGCAAAAATCCAACCATATTCAACAACAAAAATTCAACAACTAAAGAACCTAAGTAATTTCAATGTGTGCAATTTAATAACAACTTTTCAATGGAGTATTTGAGTTTCTCCAAAATAAAATGTACATAAGGCTAAAAGTAATTTTAAAGCTGTCAAATTCTATGCAAGCCATTTGAAAATGTTAAACAGCCTAGCTGCCATGCTGGGTAAAACCCCACAGAAATTACATCTGTTGCTTTTATAAAAAAAATTGCTTCAGGTTTAAAGTGATGCATATGAACACACATTCAAATGAATGTGACTACATATTCAAAAGTTCAAAGCCTACTGTTAATCTAAATGGCATCATGTTTAAGCAGTTCCCAGAAGAAATATCATCATTTTTCTATTTACTTTGCTTGTTCCTACATTTTATCCCCTACTGCCAAACAATGTGAACTATATATATTATCTGTGAAATATATACTTGCAGAACAGATAATCTTCCCCACCATAAAAGAACACCATAGCAAGATTTGATAGGTTATATCATATAAATGACAAAAATATGGTTTACTGAAAGGCATTTGAATTTTTTAAACATTAATTAATAAATAAAATTCACTGCAAATTCCTTCCATTTGAATGTTGAAATTCAAATGTTGAACAAATATTATCACAACTGAGAGATGTTTTCAATCTGACTATCCTTTAATCAGCCCAAATTCAACTAAATACCCATATAACACAATGACATAGGGTGAGACTGAAAGGTAGTGGTAGAAGGCTAATATGACATAAAAGTTATGCCACTCAAGGGAAAGGAAGTAATGGAATTTTGAAGAAGTCCAGCACTTCTGTCAGACTATTATGCACAAGTTCCTATGCAATGGCAAATGGAAGGTTTTCCAGAAAATATATCCTGACTTCTATATCTCAGACTCACAGCTTTAATTACAACTTTCAACAAAGACTGATCTGTTTATCAGTCAGCAGTCCAGTTAGTTGCTCTAGCAGTCACTTGAATGTCCATTTTATTTTATAACAGATAGACTGTTTTTTAAGCATCAACACAGAATGCAAGGCAAAGCTAGTGACAGCTTCCCACTTCAGTTTGAAAATGCACTCAGGATAAAGTTGCAACTCTGTGATTTCATACACAAAGGGAAACATTTTTATGACTCTGTGCTTTGCTGCTCCGTAAGTTCCTCTAATTTATGCAAAACCAGGTAGTTAGAATATTTTGGCAATTTGTTTCAACAGAGATGAATGTGTCAAATCTAGTCACCAGCAGAACACACACATATTTTCTAAACACCACACAATCATAAAACTCTCCTTGCAGATTTTTTTGTGCTTGTGATCCATATTTCTTTGGGGACTGAATGGACAGATATAGCACAGTTCACATAATATCATTTGTTGCATCTTAAGAAACAACATGAGCAACCTCTTTCTCTAATTAATAGAATTATAATTCTCACATTATGTCATCAGATTCTGTTGCTTCTGGTAGATTTATCAGTTGGAGAAGCTTAGCATGAAATTGAATTGTAGTGGTTTCATTTTACTGCATATTATATCATTATACTCCTAGACAGTTCTTTATTGAGCTTTGTCCAAGAGCTTTGGCTAAACTCTCCATTTTCTTTTCTTGCAGCCTTCCCTTGCAAATTCTGCTTTAAAGAGACTAGAGAAGCAGGCCAGATGTGTGTTCTGCTATGCTGCTGTTAACTTTGTTTACCAAGGCTGCAATCTCAAGTTGTATAGGATTAAATTTATTTCACCAAGTACTAAAGTAAATGTTTAATGTGTGTAGTGATTGGCTGCAGCACAAACAAACCAGAATTTCTTCAGGCTTGAGCAAGATTTTAAAAGTCTCAAATGAATTAAGTACACATTTGAGGAGCCTTTGTTGAACTCAAGTGGTTAGTTGGCAATCTCCATTTGTGCATAAGAAAAGCTTATTGCTTGTTAAAAGTTTATGTAAACTCAGTAACAGAAAACTAGAGAATTCAGTTCCCCCTCGTTTGTTCAATCTATGAATAAGCATTGACTTGAGCAGGACATTCTAAAAATCTTCCATGCTACAGTCAATGACAAAACAATCCAAAAAGACTTGGGATCTTCACATAACACAAAAAGAGAAGCCACAAATTATACTGGCTTTGAAAATGGTACATTTGAATGTATTCAGAAGGAGAACATGCTGGTTAATGGGAAAACTGGCTTGGCTGGGAAATAGAAACAAATCCAATGAAGCTTTTTTATATAATATACTGTTTAATGAACTGTTAGCGATGGACACAGCTTTTTTTGAAGAGTGCCTTGACATTGCTGTGCTCTTGCTTGCATAATATACCACAAAATGGGAAAAAATATAAGATATTTTAAATCTCGCTTTTCCAAACAGTCTTCTCTCTATATTTTTAGGTTCTGTTCACTTCATGGAATGATCTCATTATTTAAACAAACATAAACAGACAACTGGCAAATTCAAACTGAATGTGACTCATATGCAAATGTAATCAGTATGAATAACATATTTGGGATGCAGCATTCACACAACCAAACCAACCCAACTGTTCTAACTCTATAGATGCTGAAAAATGCATCATGTTGGTTCAGATCTGCCAAGAAAGGGCATTTTCCTACATCGTACTGTCACTGTTGTTGTTGTTAGTCAATGTTTGTCTTTCACTCTATTGTATCTATTAGTTCAAAGTTCCCAAATTCTTTAGACTGTGTCCAGTTGGTGGAGCTGTAATTAGCTCAAAGCTTTAATGTTCCTGAACTTCATTATTTTAAGTTACTCAACAGTATCTTTTAACTCTGTACAGACTTTTTTTTCCTTAAGAACCAGAGGTTGCCTCTCTAGGCACTTGTATGGATCCTGCTGAGAAACCAGATACATGAGATTTGGAAAAACACTGCTTGATTTCCACTCCTTAAATTCCCACTATCCTTCAGGCATTTCATTTACCAAAAATGAGCAGAGTCTTGCAGGATCATCCCACACATTCAGCACTGTTTGTTCCCCTCTCAGCTAAGTGCATTTCCACACTCATTGTGGCCAAAGATGTCTGGATGAGACACCCTGTGGGGTCTCACCTTAGTCATATACACAGGCCACCCAGGATGACGTGCCTTGGAGCCATGCAAGGCACAGCCTGAAGGCACAGGCCCTAGCAGAACTCCTGAGTGGATGCAAGAATTCAACTTGGGAAATGAAAAAAAAAAGGCACTGTATTACCAGGAGAATGCTTCCACCCCAGGCTGCTCTATTTTACTTTAAGTTACCACATCTTCCCCTGCACCACTTCATCCACCATAGCTCAAACCAAACCAAAGTTAACAACTATTATTAGCTCTACATTCTCCTAGATTTATCTTACCTTTCAAATTTTCTGTGAAATGTGAGCAAAGTCTGCATGAATGATGCCTAAAGCAGAAATTAGTTTCTTACAAAATAACTGAGCATGCACATCCTCCGTATCTTCCCCTTGCAATATCTACTTGCAAATAGGTTTGTTTTTATGGCATTCATGCTTACCCTCCTCTATTAAATATTCACCAACCTGTTTAAATACTTCAAATTACTAGAGGAGAAAGCCAGTCAGATCTTTATGAATAACTGTTGTATGTCAAAATTATACTCTCCCTTTCTAGTAACTAATAAAATAGCACGTGGAAAATAAAATATAATTTTAGGTTAAGCACTGAAGGATATGAGATGAAATTCTGATCTCACCATATTAAAGGTGTATTTTGTTATAAATCCCACTGTGGCCTGAAGTTCACCCAGAAAAGTGAAGGAAACAAAATTAATGTTACATATGGCTCTTCGATTTTCCCATCTGTATAAATATAAAAATGTTTAAAAGTGTATTTTTAAAAATTATTTCTCAGATAATACAACTTCCCAATATCAAATGTATTTGCAGCAGTAGAAATAGTAGCTACATTTATTCAAATACATATTGAAAAATTTACCTGTACTTCAAATGATAATCAGAGAACCAATGTATTCAGTAGCAGTTCAGCTCACTACTCTGGCTCTGTAATACTAACTGTAGTAAAAACTGAAATCTTCTTTTTATTATGAAATTCAACACATCCAATGACCAGAGATTAAAAAAGAGCAAAGATTTTGGAGGAAGAAAGCTTTTAATTGTACTTTTATTACTGGTAGTTTTATAGTTGATCACACATAAAATAAATAAAAAATAATGCCATTATATTGTAACAAAGCAGAGCAGTTTCCCTGAGATCATAAAATCAGCAATAGGTTTTTGAGTCCTATTATTTTTCCAGGAAAAATGCAAAGAAGTTAATCAAGAAAATATTCCAGCAGTGATATTTGCTTTAATATTCATCCATGCAGGGGGAAGAGTCAGTGGGGGAAGACTTAAAATCCTTAAAAGTATCCTTGTTACTCAAAGAAAACCATTTTCATGCAAAGACAGGAAATTTCAAATGCAAAATGAATGTTTCGGGGAATCAAAAACACAGAGATGGATGTGTGAAGAGAATGGGTTCTGAAGGTGGAGTTAAGCAGCTGATATTAAGGTTTTCTATTTATTTAGTATTTACAAGTAGCTGCTGGTTGGCTGTTGAATAGAATTCATCACCAAGGCATCTCTTTGAAGTTAAATATTGATTAGTTACAGGTAATTATTTATGGACATCAGCCTGGCATAATTTCATGTTTTTCAAAGGAGTCAAAGTATAAGAATTTTTATATATTTCCTGTCTCCTCTCTGAGGAGTGTTCAGTAGAAAGGGGACATTTTGACACTGGAGGTAAAAGCAACTCAGTCTTTGTTGTAGTCATTGGTAAAGTAGTTTATCCTAGTTTATTTAGTCTTAATTTCTCTATGTATTTTTATTACTGATAAATATACTAAAGCTTCATCTATTTGCTGTTTCCAAACTGTAACTCATTTCAATTTGCTATTTTTCTTTATGGTTTTGTATTATATAAACTTATTAACTAAAAAACTCATATAAAAGAAAGTAAACAGAAATTGAAGAATTAAGACAGGCATACTTCAGATTATAATTTTTTAATGATTTTGTTAAACATCCGTTTTGAAGAAAATAAGACTAAACCAACAATTTCCATTTTTATTTGAAAAGATTATGGAATAATTTTTCATTTTATTCCATAGTTCTAACTTAGCACTGTTTGATCAACACTTAGATGGATGTGTCCATGGAGAGAAGAACACCAGTCAAAAGTGTTGATGATGACAGATCGCTTTTCCAAATACTTCTGTACTTAACTACTAAGAATAAGAGGAACAAATTTAAATCTCTTTGAAATCAGTAGAATTGGGAATATACATTTCTTAAGTATAAGGAAGAAATTATAGTGATGCTTGATTTGTTCATGCATATAAATAATTTGCTAAAAAATTCTGTCAGTGGCACTCCTTCCTCTGTGCAGGGACTTGCTTGACAATGCAATAAAAGTATACAGGGTTTCTCCTGGAGCAGTTAACAGATGTAACACAACTTCTTGCTTAGAGTCAACCGTTGATGTTGCAACTGAATTCACCTTTAGGTGTTTCTGTTTAGCCTAATTACATGTACATCTGTAACAATAGGTGATTATTTTAAAATCCTTTTGGCATCAGTCTTAGTTATAAATTACAGGTATGGCCTTTCTGAACAATGGTCTGAACTTCAGTTCGAGGTGAATAAATGGTTGCATTTTAAATCTGTAACACTTTCTAAACATTTTTAGAGACAAATTTTTTTGGAAAAATAATGGCTTTTGGTGTATGATTAAAGCCTTAACTTTTGCAGGCTCCTCCTGCCCGGATTGTTGGTGCAAAGCACTATTGCATCTTGGTGCTAGGATTCTACTGTACTGGATATTGGCCTACAAACCCAGTCCAACAGACCCTTGCAGTGTAATTAAACACTCATCAGTGTCTTCTCAGTGCTTGATTGGTAGATGCTTCTCTTTGAGGAGAATTCAAAGACAAGGGGTTTGCTTTGTACAATTTTTATGATATATAGACAGGTTTTCTTCAGGTTTTTTCCCCCCCACAACTAACCCACCCCAGTGAATGAGCCTGACACGATCCTGAAATGTTCTGTAGCTCAGCTACATGATAATATTTTCTAGTAAAACTATGGATCCAGAACTCTTTCCCAGTGCACTAACATGAACTTCCCACAGATTCAACAGAAGACTTTGAAGAAATTCCCTAGCATATTAAATAGATCATATAGAAAAATTATTACCTTGAGGAACCTGCAAATCTGAGAGTTGGATGAGGAAACAATGAACTACTTCCTCTCGTTTCTATAATGGATGAGAAGGAAAACAGATCCATATGGTACATATGTGCAGCAGAGCTTATTTTAGAGTTAATCCCAGGACAGGACATTTTTGTCTGTCCACCTGTGAATTTCTACTATTGATAACACTTATTAAGTATATAAAAAAAAGGTTCTCCATGGCTGTAATTTATACAGTATCTGCTACACATTAGAAAGTCATCAGTGTTCAAGACAACCTCTAGGAAAGAGTGATGTTTAATAAATGATATTGCCATGTGAAAATGTTTTTTTCCCTTTAAATAAAAAATGCTGCAACTTCTATACCTTAAGGATTTTATGTCTGAACTTGATCATTGAAATAGTACCATATGTTGGACACATCTTTAAAACAGATTTGCCTGGTTTGCTGAAGGTGGTGGGAAAACACCCTGTCAAACCTCTCAGAATCTCCACTGTTTCCCAACTGGACCCAGGAGTGTATGAAAATACTAACTTTCCTTCATATAAATACGAGAAAGAAATTTGCTTTCAGTCAAGGAAATTAGATTGAGTGCAAAAAGAACTAAAAATAATTGCAGCACCTGCTCAGACTATTGCAGAAGGTGAAAAATAGGCATTTTCTAAGCCCACAGAAATAATAATGGATATATTTATGTGCATTAGCACATGAGCAATCTCTGGAGTGACCTGCCTACTTAGCAGGTTACAAACATGGGGTTCTTTGATCAAATTATTTGTAGACTAAAAATAAGGAGTTACTGTAATTGCTGCTATAATTGTTGATTGGTCCAGTAAATCTGATTGTTGTGGTTTGAAGTCACAGATTCAAGATCCTTAAAACGAACAGTGCAGAAACACATGCAAACAGTGTCTTCAAAATCTCTGATTGACAAATGGTTAATGTTTGGCCCTGGCAAGTGCCTGCACAGCGTCTGAGACATATGGAATGACAGTCTCCACAAGGCAGGCACAAGCAGAAGACCAACCACAATGTGGCCAAATTCATCAGATTTTCATATTCCTCTGATATGAAAAAAATAGAACTAGAAATTTACAATAGCACCTAAATAAAGGATTTATAAGTGACTCAGACTGGTTTATATCCAGGCTTGTCAGATCCTGAGTGCCCATAGAGTGTAGAAATCCTTCACAGTTTTCTTTTAATCTCCAACTGTTTTAAGTAACCAAGTCAGTCTTGGGCACTATCACATCCTGATTTAATACAGCTACAAATGACTTGGCAGAGATTACATAGGGCTTCTGTGGAGCTTCATAAACCCAAATTCACACCTCTCCAGGAAAATGCCTGAAGACTATAAGACTATGCTTCCTGAAAAGCCCTGAGTGCAGGGCTAGGTGACAGATCTGGTAGCAAAGCTCTGCTTCATTTGTCAGTAGGCAAACATGCTCCAAATTAATCCACGGTAACCACACTTGGTTAAAAGCTGCAACAATCTTCCTAGAGATATAAATTGTTACTGTTATCAAACCAAATTAAAAAAATGTTATCTGATGGGCTCATGTTGAGTCACACTCACAGAATTGCCTTACAGTACCCAGATGATATCTACTGAACTGGATTAATTAAGCCTAACTGAAAAGCAAACAGCAAATACAAGCATTAATAAGAACAATCTTTTTTGCTATTGTGAGCAGGTATTTTGCATTATCTGTGAATAAATATATAAAATAGAAATAATCATTCCCGCATAAGTGTTCTCAGTGTATACAAACAGAAACAAAAATCCCAAATAATTTGCATGACTGTGAAACCACAGTTTTATAATGGCTATTCCATTGCCATGGGTGCTTTCTAAACATCTATATCTAATGTGATCCTTCATTAACAGGAGACTCAGCAGGAGCACAACTTCCTTGCCTCTAAGAAGTGTAACAGGTGGTTAATAACACACACAAGAGAAACTCACTGCTTCAGGCTGGGTGGTGAAAAACCTGTTTTATATGGAAAGCTGAAGCTACAAACAACATAATGAGTCAGGCTGTAATTAATCTACCTAGATATCAACGAGACCGGAGTTGCATCACAATTATTTGCAGGTTCCTGTGAAATTGTGACACCGTATGCCACTACCTCTAAAGCAGTGTCCTCTAACAGAACACTGGAGTTTGGTAAACAGAAGTAGCAGAAGAAAAATCCCACCTCTTGGTTTTGAGGAACACTTGATTTAACAGCCAGGTTTTCATTTTAATGAAACTGCAAGATGTGACAGGATGAAACAGTATATTCTACAAGTCATGGGCAAAGATGGTATCACATGAAATGCAGGCATCTTTCTAAAATTACCATTGTAGATTAAAGTTGATGGATTCACACAAAGAAATTAAACAAGGAGAATCAGCCTGCAGCAAATCTGTGATAAATTTAGCATTAAATCTGTGGCAATATATATGCATTAGGATATGTAATTAAACATTAAAATTCAGGGAACACAAAATTGATGTCCCACTATTCAGACATTTTTGAGACCACACTTCCTACTGGACTTCTTCAGCACTGAGAAGATTGACGCTTTTGATGATGTTTTTTACTGACAGTCACATTTTACTGGAAAACTCAGTTTGAAATCTGAAGCCAAGTGTCTTGGCTTGAAAGACAGGTGCCTGCTAAGGAAGGCAGGAGCCTCCCTTGGAATGGAAAATGCAACCCCCTTCCCTCCGAATTATTATAATTTTGAAATGAAGGGTCTTTCAGGCAAAGATATGGGGAATAGGAATAACACTGGTTTAACCTGACAGAGTCATGATACAACCTGACACCCTGCCGGGCAGGGTGGTGGTAGCAGTCCCATTAGATGACAGCTGCAGTTCTCTTTGAAGTGGTTCTGTTGAAAACGGTGATCTTGTAGAAAAGGTCTGGTCCTCCTCGGGAAGTCCAGTGGTGGTTGTGTAGCTCGTGTCTGGCAATCCAGTGGGAAAGGCTGGCTCTGGTGTTCGAAATCTCAGATTATATCCAGGATGGAATGCTTAGTTCCTCCCTCTGGACGGAGCATCTCACAATGGGATGATGTAATTTTATCAGTCATGCGGTGAGACTAGACAGCCCATTAACAGCAGATATCCCCCTGGAGGGAGGATGGTCATGGGAGAGATAAAGAACTCTGCCCCACCTGGTGTCAACAGCTGGCCCATTAACAGAAGACATCCCCGTGAGTTTACCAGGGATGAGTCATGCAGGAGATGGGGGAACACCATCCCACCGGTTTTAACAGCTTATGAAGATGGTGATAGAATACACACTTTTGGGCACATCTTACATTGTAACCTAGGACACCAAGCTACTGCAGCAAAACTCAGGGCAGCTCCTGGCGAAGCAGTTCATAAAGCTGCAGCTGCAACAACGTCATCAAAGACAAGACAACCTTGTTTCAAAACACACACAGACTGAGTACCCACGTCTCTTAGCAGGTCATCACTTACAACACCACAAGCAGGAAGATTCTAAAGGAGGAGGGAGAACTCACCAGCAGAACACAATAATCTGCAGGCTTTCTGCTCCACACAACTCCAAATCCTTCTGCAACTGGCAGCCAGTGGAGACTTCTCAATGGCAGGGTGAGAAGTATTCCCCAAAGCAGTTTCCTTTGGGTACCTGCCTGGCTATTCTGCTGCTCTTCCAGATGCAAACTTGTGTCAAGGCTTTGCAGAGAAATAATAACACCCAGAACATACAACCGCAAAGAGAACAGCAGTTTTTCACACTGGCAACACCTTATTTTACATTACTAAAAGAAGAGAGAATAAACTATTGCTTAGCAGGGTGAGGTGGACAGAAAGGGCAAGGGAGGGAAAAATATACTTGACCAAATAATATGAGTCAGTAGCCTGCAGCCAAAGCAGAAAAATAACATATATATTTAGTATATATTTATTAACTATAAGTCATTGAAGCATCTTGCTGAATTTCTAATACAGGGGTAAAGATTTGGATGCAAAAAGTAAACAGGAAACCACATCACTTTGCTTCATCTATCTAACCTTGTTGTTGCTGTAGGTAAGAAAATTTATTTCTTTACATGTTTCTCTAGCTTCATAGACAACTCGATTAAGTCTCAAATTTTAATCCCAGTGGCTTCGCTGCAGGAATCCAATTGCAGGAAATAATCATAGGAAAGATTCATCAAAACACATATGGTAAGGCCAACTTTCCCATTTACTTTTTTAAAATCAGAGTTCAGCAGAAGGATAAAAACAGCAAAAAACATACCTGAAAAATAGAGCAAAGAAGCTGCAAGGTTTGGGGTAAAAATATCTTGAATTTTCCTGCATATAACCAACTATGAAAAGTCTCTAATAATTCCCCAGCTGAAAGAGTAAGCAGATGAAACTACTGAGGTTCAAGTATCTCCACATAAAAGGACTTGGGTGTAAATGAGAAGCAGTATAAAAAACCCAGACAAACCCTGAACTCTGAATATTCCTCAGCTGCAGGAAAACACAGTTCAGAACAGAATAAACCAACCTTATACACAAAGTTATCTACTCATTTTATTTGTGCAGTGAACAAGAGAAAAAAATAATTTGCCCTCAAAACTGTACAGCCAAGATAATCTGTCAAGTAATGTGACTTTGTGGTGGCTCTGCAATTACTCTGGGCTTATCTTACCCTGGTACATGGACTGAGAAATTCTACAAATCCCCTTGTTAAAACGAGTGTGTTTTCTGGATCTTCACAACACAAACACAGAGACCATAAAACTGTCCCTTTGTGTCATGGAAACAACGGAGAAAAGGCCCTTTTGTTACTCTGTCCTTGTCTCTTTGGGGCTCAATTCCAGTGTAATTAAAATGGTATTACAAAAAACTAGAGATGGAAGAGACAGTGTCCCAATTTCTGATTTTGCACTGGGAACTCACAATAAAATGAATCGGAGTGGAACAATTGCCTCTTCTCTTTTGCAATATGACAGCCTTGCAGGTGCATGCCAAAATGCCTTTGCTGAGCACGGCCATCATTAACTTTCTAAGACTCTTTAGGATCCCCTTGGTGCTTAGATAATGATACAGCAGGGACTTCGAAAAAGCCAAGTAGTTGACCTATGACTAAGAAAATAAAATTGCAGATGATATTCTTAGCTTTAATTAATCCAAGTGATCATATTGAACTGACTAAAGTTTCCGTCTAGTACAAAGCAATGTGGATTAAACTTAACTTAAGATCAAATTTATAACTGCTATGTTACAAAAATACCTAGTTGTAGATACTCATAAATTCTGAATTAAGAAATGACAGTGAAATACAAATATAGTTACAAGCATATAGATGAATTTGAAAGACAAAGACAGGAAATGAATTAAGGTTTTGTTTTAATAGGAATGACAAAAACTCCCCAAAGTCCTCCTCCTCCTCCTCCTCAAAACATACACTTATTCAGTCTAATAGAATATTAAATATTTAATCATCAACATTCAGCTGACCTGTCTAACTTTCTCATTAGGATGGGAAGATAAGGGTGTTCATGTTCATTTGCATAGATGGATCATAGGTTTTTCTGCTCTTTGTTGTTCTTGTTCTTTTTTTTTCTTAAATTACCTACTGTTGGTTAATCAAAAGGTCTCTTAAAAATGCCCATAGACAAGAGTCACGAGTTGCATTAAAAATGCTTAATTCTACACATCTAATCAAGAACTTTAATTTTTTTTCTCTACTCAATATCAAAACATATTTTGAGAAAGTCATACAGAACGCAAAACAACCAATCTTCAAACAGATGATCTGGTTATAATTCTCACATTTCCAGAAGTACAGCATGACATTCTAACACTGAGGGATAAATCAGGAGTAACACAGGAGAGCCTCACTTACAGGGGGCCAGAGATGTGTAAGGTTGCCTGTAAGGATGTCACAGCCAGCCTTCCTAATGGACAACAGAGACATTTAGGAGCCTCCTCTGCTTCCTTATCAAATACTTGCAGAAGAGAGGGACCCTGGATGACACATCTTGCCTTTCCCTGGACCTCAGGTGTTGCTTAAGCACCTGATGATGAGAAAACTACATCACTCTCCACTGATAGATCCCAGATAGATCTGGGTAACATTAGTACAGTGCACACAGCAAATCTGTATTCCTGTGAACACTCTATATCCACAGAGCCAGTGGAATAATTATGTGTTTGCAGAGCAAATCCAAAGTTACTCTTACAGCAATTAAGATGATACACACTGGATTAAAACCACAATATATCTCAATCAGAAAAGCAGCTTTGAAACAGTGTAGTATTCAGTCATCTCATTGCTGAATGTTATAATTCACCCTGGTTTTTTTTCCCTTTTTGGCTTTGATAGCACAATATTTTCTCAGTAATAACACCACTTGATTTCAGTTTCAACTGGAATCTCGCCTGACTAAAGAGTACAGGCATAATCTTAGTCTTTGTAGATTTACACACTGAGGCACAAAAAGATATATGAAACAGTTTTAACTTAAGTAAAGAATTTCAAACTTTGGCAATTTTTCTCTAAAGTAATTGCAGAAATACCTACAATATGCTATGTATGTAGTTTCAACTAAATTGCTTTCATCAGCATAAATGATCACTCAAAGAGTTTGAAAATTATAATTTTTGTTATTTAACAATTGTTGCCCTGGTTTTTGTAAGCCTTCTGTTTTTAACCTTGGAGTCAGAGATTTTCTCACACAGTTATGTAAATAGAGCCGATGTTTACTTAAGTATTGGAATGTGTATAAGAATAATGTAGTGTCAATAAAGAGGAGCCATTTTTGCTTCTTTCTGCTGAACCTAGCAGGTGTAAGAGCCTCGTTATTGTGTCCCCCCGGACACAAACAATTTCCTTTGTATTTCAATGAAAGTAAGTGGCAGAGAGTTGTATTTTCCCCCCTTTCCATTTGTTAAAGACAGAGCACTATAATTTCCAGGAAATTAAAAATTCTCTTAAATGCGTGATGTTCCGCTATTGAAAAGTGGCAGAAAAATGCCAAAATGTCCTCTGAAGAAAAATGCCTGATAGGATCAATCGACAGAAATACTATATTCCTGCACAGGAAACTATCATTTCCTTTTAGTATTTAGAAACAATAATTTCAAAGCTTATAGAGACTTAAAAGTTCAGGAAAGAATGCCAGGCTCACTTCTGCATCCCATGCAGATACATCACACTGCTTCACAATCCTTATCCACAGTGGAGAAAAGGAGAGCCAGGTGCACCAAACTCATCATACACTACAACTTCCCATAAATACCTGGCTTAATCCTTTGGATTTATACTGCTCTTTGAGCTGGGTAGAGGAGCAGTGTGAAAATGCTCCTAAAGCCTCAATGCAAAAGTTTCTTTAATCCCATTAAAGCCACAGAACAGGCCCAGCTGAAGGAGCAGGAAACTGAGCTAAGGAACCCTCAGTGACCCCATCACTACTGTCTCTCTTGGCACTGACTTTTTGGTCACAAGTTCGTCCTGGGCACGGCACAGATGTCCTGATATCAGGTAGATTCAGGACATCACTGTCGGGACCCCTAGGACACACTGGATGGTGGTGTGTTCTGCAGTAAAATGAAGTTTTGCACTAGTAACTTACAGCTGTTATTAAAATAGCTAATACAGAAATAGAAGATAGGATTAAACATTTTTAAATGCCACTTTGTTGCATTACACAGAACTTTCTGTTCCCCAAACATGACACTGAATTCAGCCAAAAATGATACAACTTCACTGCTTTTCTTTAAAAGTCAGAAGAAGAAGGGGAAAAAGTTGAAAGAAAAATACTCAAGGTGACACCACACTTTAAAAACTAGGAAAATGGTCTGTTAAAATGTGTTGGTGGTAACATTTAGGGTTTGGACTCTCATTAATGGGGCCCCAGGGAAAATATAAACACTCGTTCTGAAATTAAATCTTGAGTTTGCCCACCGCAGTCTTGTTTTCAGCTTCAGCTGCTGGCACGTCAGCCTGCAATTGAGGCCTTCCATCAAATGCCAAGCCAAACACTCAGGAACAAGAATGGTAATGACACCCTATTTTTTTCTAAGGCATACTAAAATGTAGCAAGTATTATACTAAAAAAAAAGGAAAAAAATCCCTCATTAGAGATTAATAACTTCAAAGAAACTGATTTTCATAACCTCTCCCACTTGCACTTGTCTTCAAATAATAAACCTTCAGAAGAAAGCTGTGCTTGAAATCACTCTTGAAATCAAGCACACTTGCAAAACAATAACACATATCAAAGTTCTGATAATAACTGCCTAAGGGCATAAGCTTTACCTACAAGAGTTCAAAACTAAATTCCCTGGTTTTGATACACAATCTTGCAAGTGACTTAACATGAATAGATCAACAAATGAAAGTCACCAATTTCTAACACAAGTTTCTCAGCTGGGATCCTTCCTATTCATAGGGATATGATTTACTAATATCAAAACTCTGTTACTGGAACACCTCCTACCAGCTTCTTTTTAAGTTATCTCATTCTTTTCCCAAACAGTGTGTTCAAGGTGAGAGTGTGCTGCTCCAGCTGTTAGTTTTTCCCTCTCTCTCTCCCAGATCTCCAGCCTCCTGTAATCTCTCCATGTAGATGGATCTAGAGTAGGGGTTGCAATGTAAGATGCAGCCCATGTTCCAGGTAAGGAATTGGGATCTCTTGCCCAAGACGGGAATGGTTAGCCCTGCTTACCCTAACCCCATCTTCTGTAATATCTCACGATTCATATGAACTAACCACTATATGGGAAAAACTGCAGTCTGGATCTACATGGGATGTACAGAGTATCTTATATAAACACTGCTCTAAGGCACTCATCCCTGATGGGAATTTGGGTTGCAAACTAATCTGACTCAGAGAGTAGACTGGACCCATGACTCAAATCAGGGATTAACAATAATTTATCTGCCATGGGTAGGGAATTTGAAGAAGCTGCCAATTTACCAAGAAGACAGAGGAAAAGATGTGCCAACAGTTCCTACAGGACTTGTTCCACCACTGACACACAAAGTTAACTTGAAGCATATGAGATATAACATACTCTAGCCTGCTACCCAATAAACTGAGCGAATTCCAAGCTTTATCTTTAAAATCACCTCCTCAGTGTGAATAACAAAGTGAGACCAAGTAGGTGTCAATTCATGGCCTAACCAACAGCACCGTGTAGAAACCCTTCACTTTTATCTGCAGACTTCATGGATTTCTTTAATCAGAGGGTGGTGAGACACTGGAGCAGGTTGTCCAGAGAAGCTGTGGATGCTCCATCCCTGGAAGTGTTCAAGGCAGGGTTGGATGGTGCCCTGGGTCATCTAGTGGGAGGTGTCCCTGCCCATGGTGGAGGAGGGGGGAGAGGGGGTGTGGAACCCAGAAGGATCTTCCAGGTCCCTTCCAAAGCAAACCATTGTGATTCTATGATTCGGGTCTGAAAGCAGCAGATTTGTGTGTTTGTTGTGCCCTCCCTGGAGCAAGTAATTAGAAAGAGGGCAGTGTGCTGGATCCTTATTATTGTTCTAAGCTAGAAACAAAAATGATTGCAGCAAACACTTTTTAACCACGAAAGCACATCAGTCCTCAACACGACTCACATCAGCACTCCTGCTGGAACCATAAAGTCAACCATAAATTTTAGAAAACTGAATATTAGATGTAATAACCTGCAGTAACTAGAATACCAGTCTAGTTACTGAAGTTAATGTAGTACTGTATGGAAACAGTTCTTTTCTGTTCAAGACATTAGTAGGTAATTTAGAAGCCTTTCAAAGCACATCATTTCACATTCATATGGAGTACATTTCTGAAAGGCAGGTATAGAGGTTTCTTATTTTATTTCCATTTATCATGATGTCAGTTGTGTAACTATCATCTACTTCATTAGAAAGAAAATAACTGAGAAAAGTTACTTAAAAGAAAATAAATACTGGATATGCACAGTTGAAAAAATTAGGCAATATAAATAAAGCAAAAGAAGTAATTTCTAATCTAAATGCAATCAGCACCTGAAGAATGTGAGCTCTTGGGTTTAAAGCTACATTAGGATTCACGTTTCAAAAGGAGATTTTGTTGAATTCCAGTGGTTACTGCTGGTAGATTTATCATAAAAGGAGTTAGCATCATGCATGTATAGAAGCACAGAGAAGAAAGCAAAGATGCAGTCAACAACAGAAGGTCATAGACTTCTCAGCTAAATAGAGATGTTACCCACATAATGAAAGTCTAGAAAGCAAACAATTCAATAATTTCAGGAAAGACAAAATATAGATAACCAGTAGTTGAACTTTGTATCAATTTTTAGTTGGCCAGAAAGCCAAACTGCAATGAAAATTTACTTTAATTGCAGTTAGGACAATAAGTGTGAAGATTGGTGTATGGGTAAGATGAAAATGGGTCCAGCCTTGTGACATTTCCTCAGGGGCAGAAACACCAATTACATACAGAGATTTTTCTACAACGATAACATTACCTTTGAAAGTAGAAAATAAAATATCAATAGTGAGGAAAAAAAGGGTTCTTTCTGTCTGATAAGAGGGGTCAATAAGCTGATATTTCCAACTGATGTTTGAAGGTGTTTTCTAGTAGTATATTGTTTTCAAATCCTTTTGTACAATCATAGCCAGTTTCAGCCACAAGACAGACATCCTATTTCTCTTCTGCTGTACTGACCTTCCTCATTAGTTTGATCTAATTCTTACTAGAGAAAGGGCTAAAAATTACAAGGTCTTTATAAAGACTATATGACCTATATGATAACTGAAGTGTTTATGTGAATATTGTAAAGAACTAAAATTTTATTTCAGCTGCAGCACTTGATATGCAAAGGGAGAACTTTTAGTCAGATTTGCTTAAGAAAAACTTAAAATTAACCATTTTCTGTGACGGTTCTGATGGATAAATAAGAGAGTAACTATGTAGAGGTGCACATATCTTCTCATAAAGTCAGACTTCAGGACTGAACTACAGAGAGTTCCTCACACAATTTGAAAACCCAACAAGGTGGATAAATCTAATTAAACTTGAACTTCATGCATTCTTTTGCAGTCTTTACCTTAAATAACTAAATATAAGAGGTTAGTTTTCATCATAAAATCTTCTCTTAAAATATCAGTGAATGAGGAACTTGCAAAGAAAATATTTCACATTTCAAGAAAAAAATCTACATAGATAACAGGAGTTACAGCAATTGTAACATAGATCACCTTCCACAATCTATATTGGTAAAGGTACTTTCAAGATATATTTATATAGGCTTTGTTGCTAACTTACAAAATCAAACATAAAACCCCCAAGAAGTTCTGAAAGTGCATTCATGATAAATCAGATCTGAATGAATATATTTAATTATGCAATATAACACATGCCACTTAAAAATCCCCTGAAATGGGATTTTGTACCATAACCAACCCCAAAAGTCAGTGTATCAGTGAGAAACCTACTCAACAGTTGAAAACAAAGGTCTACCTGTTTCTTTCAAACAAAATAAACATACAAAATACACTCCATAGATACACTACATTATTAGAAATAACCCTGAAAAACAAGGATAACCACAGAGGAAATTAGCAGTTTTAATCTGATTTACTCATAGATATGTCCTGCTGTCTTGGGTATAACTCGATCACTATTTTTCTTCCCTTAAAAAGCATTGTGACTACACTGCATCTGTGCACAGAATGAAATGCAGAATTCCCTCTTCAAGTGGTAAATACTTATTTCACTTCAGAATAATCCCAATGAAAGTGGGAAAAGGTGGGACTTGCTCTTGCCTGAGATGAGCTGACCTTCTATAAAGGTGTATTATCAGGGTAAAACAGTATTTTCCAAATATTCCAAGCCTTTTTCAGAAAAGAGCAAAAATAACTCTGCTTCTTCTGGTTACATGGCAAAGAGCCAAGCTGCCTGTCCTGGCACATCCCACACATTTCTGGGATGAACCTGGAATTCTGTTTTCCAAAAGCACCTGTATTGTTACCAAAGTAAAAGGGTAATTCCTCCATGCAAAATCGTAAGAGAAACTTGTTGGCTTTTCTTTTTTGTTTTCCTGTAAGACAGGCATGGCTTATACCAGCCTGCCAGTGATTCTTAAATATATATACTGTGGTTGAAATAGGTCCTTAGTTTCTGTACTATCAGAAAAAATGATCTATTAAATACGAACCCCCCAAAAGTATCTCTTTGGCTATTCTTAATTCCACAGTATTTTGGTAAACATTAGTCAGAGAAATGTTTAGTTCTGTTTTCTTCTAAAGGTTACGAGGCACAGCTGCACAAATCATATGGGAACACACAGTAGTACAGTGAGTTTTGTTATAATGGTGACATCTTAAATCAGGATGGGAGTGCATTTATGACAAGTGTCTGACTTTCAGGGAAACGGGGGCTGCATTAAAAACAAATCTGTCATTCCAGTGATTACTCAAGCCCTAACACGTAGTTTTTCCCTGACAGGCCAAAGTATGCCCTTTAAAACCAACGAGGGCTGTGCACAATTAGCAGACAAAAGGTGACTGATTAATATCCTCAGCTTTGCTGTTAGAAAACAAGCAGTAGATTTTCTCGAGGGGAGACGAATGTCAATGTAAATAGGAAAAATTAAAATTTGCGTGTTGGCTGGCTACTCATCTCAGGAAATGAATCTTTGTGATTTAGAAAATTTCTTTAAATAACCTATTCAACACAAGATTTATTTGGTAGAAAACTTTTCCTCTTGTGACTTATTGTCCTTTGTACACCAACTTCAAGAATTAATTTTTATCTGTACAGCTGTACAGCTAATGATCACAAAAATGAAAAAGTACATAAATATTAGGCACAATAAACTAGATCACTAGGTTTTTGTCCACTATGAATATGTAATAAATAAATGAAACATATTGAATTAATATTTTTAAGCATTCAATTGCAATGAAGACAGTAAATTCTGAACTCTGACATTTATAAACAACTTGCAACCTGTAGCACAGTTGTACAGGTCAGTGAAGGGCACTGCTCTGCCTCTGTCTTGTAGCCCAGAGATCAGGGTTTGGGAGCTCTAATCCTAAGACAGAATTTACAGAACATCAGGCTCTAGTCCTCGCTCTGACCCCCAGGTAACAATTGTGGATGTATACACATTCATGTGAGAGCCTATGTACAGACATGTACATATATTCTACCACATTAGCAAGATGTTTGAACAACATAAAACTATTACCCCTAAAGAAACCCAATTAAAAAAAAGAACAGAGCTGTTCTACCTCATAAAAGGGAATGCCTTCACAAATATTCAGTATAAAAACAAACACTAGAGTTTTTAAACAATTAATGCAAAACGCTGGCAAACACTTCCCAGCACTAACACAGGCACAGCCTCAGTGGCTGGACCATGTCAATTAGTGCATCTTGGGGCAATTAATGTGCTGGGGCTTATCATAGCACTGGGTGCTTCCAGAGCACTCAGGTGATCAGAAACCACAATGCAGGACCAGAGGTTACAGGATGATGAACATCAGGCAACAAAAGGCAATACTGATAAACAGGTTTGTGAACCCTGAGCTTACATCAAAATAGATGGACTTTGGATACTCAAGGACAAATGCTTCCTTACTCTTTACTCAGTTCTAGCCAGATTGAAAGATTTTGCCTCCCTCTACATCTGTGTCTCAGATAGAACTCCATGGCACATGATATGTATCGAATCCAAACCAAAAATAACGTTTATTTGTATGACAAAAGTGAAAGCAGTGGCTTGCCATTTCACCCTACTTAAGTGCCCTTTAACCTATGTGCTGCCCTTCACCTCTGTCCCATCATTTCCCACCCCACCAGCAGCAAGGTAAAAGCATTGTTTTGCCTTCCTGATACTTACTGCAAAGCAGTAAATGCTACACAGTCAAATACACCTTCAGGCAATTAATAAAGACAACTTTCTGGACATGATGTGGATGGACCTTTGCTGGGATGTCTGTTTGAGACAAATTAGGAAGAAACATCCTGAGATGAACCCATAGGGGAAACAATTCTGGCTAATAGTCGAAGCATGGGTATTTGAATTTGACTCAGAAGGATTCTTCAAGGTGTTATGAACATTTAAATAAATCTCTACGAGTTTGGTAGCTATGCAAGATGTCTTTGAACAGATAGGACAGCCTGACTCTAGCTCAGTTTTGATGCCTGCTTTGGAATGGTAGTGGTTACAAAATAATCATGATGTAACAAAGAGTTAAATTCCTGATTGAAATTTCCTTCACATCTTAGATATCCACATTCTTAGCTGTGGCAACATTAAAAAGAAACATTTTTCTAGTATAAAATTCTTCATTTAATATAGAACAGAGAAAATAAAACTAGGACTGCAGTACATAACTTGAACTGTTGCCAGTGTAGTGCTATGTATCTGTAAAAACTTGGGTTCATACGGCATAATTACAATGCATGCCTCATCTTCATTTATTGTATGAAAATACCTGCTTCCATCACAGTTTCTTTTTTTTTTTTTTTCTTTAGTGTCCTTTTTTTGAAGGTGGAAAGACATGCCAACAAATTCTCTCCTAGCTTTGGTGACTTTTTTGGCTTCAATACAGAGGAAGTTACATTTACCCGTGTCAGCATTTTGGCAGGATGATATTCTTGCTTTTTGTTCAGCAACTTTCTATTAATTCAAATAATTTCCTGCCAACCAAGTACAAATACTGCTGTGCCCATGGTTTGAAGGGTTCTACAAACTGATTTTCAAAACAATGATGACACAGAGCATCCACTACTACCTTTGCAAGTTTATACCTATGATGCCCCTGTCACTCAAAAAACCAAAAACTTCTCCGAATCCTAGACAAGGCATTTTCCCCAAGTTCTTTCTAGGAATTCCTTCCATAACCTGCTACATTTTAGCACAGTCCATAAAATATATTTATTACTCTTACAGTTGCATGAGCTTTGATCAAGGTTCATTTCCTCTGCCTCTTATGTAATCATATAAAAGCTATTACGCTCCATGATTTGGAGTTCAACAAATCTTTCACTTCCAACTTGAATACAGGTAGTCCTTATAAATCTTATGCCAGAAAAATCTAGCTGTTCTTATGTATGATTTTTTTAAATAAATGGATATTTGTCAACTGATCAAAAAGAGAAAATGGTTGACTGAAATATCTGAATATGCTCTATGAAATGAAAGGATTTTATGCTCCGACTAGATAAACCAAACAGGACTTTGTTTATTTGAAGATAATATTTTCATATATATCTGCACTGAAGGCCTTATTGACCTATTTATTTATGACATAAATTACTTTAAAAATAAACCTACTTTCACCTTCCCCACAGCTTATCCTTCGTAAACAACTGACTTCAGATATGCTCAAACATCCTTATGGATCATGTTTTGCACTGGATTCTGCTTAAATTGTCTTTCCAAATCAAACAAATCTTGCTAAAAAGAAATGTCTCCACACACAGCATAATAGAAGGAACTCACCCAACTGCAATCTTAACTAGTAGCAGAGTGAAACTTCTGAGGGCAAATCCTATTTCTCATACTATTATTTAATGCATAAAAGCAGGGAATATAGAGGCAGAGGCCAAACTCCTTATTTCTACTTCCTTCTCAGGACAACATTACCCATTAGATTCAAGCTGAGTGATTTTGTTTATTGAGAGTACTGAAATTTGATCTTGGGACGCTACTGCCATATGGAAGAGGTTTTTAAAAAATATTTTTTGTTTATGTTTTTATAAAGAGCTTCAAAGGGGAGAAGTGTGTTATTTTTTTTCTCTTCCTACTGAAAGTGAATCAAAGTTCCTTGAGCTACATTTTACTGTTTATACACAAGCATTAAACTGCCAGGATATAGCATTAACAGAACAACTGAAAACAACTTTCAGAACATTGCAACATTTCATAACAAGACCAATGCACTGACTATAAATCATGTTTAATAGAACACCAGCACATTTTTAGGTTCTCAGATAATATGGGTTGACAGGAAAAAATGAATGACCTTTGTGCGCATATGAGCTGCACAATAAAGTTCATTTGTGAACATAAAATAGCACCTGTTATTTATGCTGAAATGCTTTCTATGATCTGAACTCAGATCACAACTTAAATTTGACAGACTGCATTTATGCCCCACCTTTATGCTACTTTATGTTATAAGAAATGCTATAAATTTTAACTGAACTATTAATTTCTGCTTTTCAGCTTGTGATGTACATAAAAGTCTATAAATATATATGAAGAAATATATCATAATAACAAATTGTTTGAATAAATGAGTGAAAGATCTGAAGACCTAACTCCTGATTCTGTTTTCCCGTCCATTTTAAGACAGGTTTTTGGTTTAATAAACTTTGCCAATTTCTCACTTCATGATGAAACCCATTATCCACTGGTAACTCACCCTCTTCTGCTCTTTAATATATTCCATCAGTTCTTCTCTTGTCCTTTTTACTGCTTCTTTGACTGCTTTTTCACTTCGTTTCTGCTCCTCCATTAATGCTTCTTTGACAATTTCCTTTGCAAAAGAAAAGCATTGTAAGCATGAAAAAAAATATTTCCCAAATGTGATAAAGGTTATCCCTTTTCCTCCTGCTAAATTGTTATCACCTCTACGTTCTTTTCTCAATAATAGTTATCATAAACATAAGCAGTATCTTTAAAAAAAAGCTATAAATTCTGTACTAAATGGCAAAATAAGAGAGAAAAATAGAGAGAAATAATCACTTCAAAGCTATGTTAATAGAAATATAATGTTCCCTGAGAACAGAAAAAAACCAAAGCGATGCAATTTTTACTTTCCACCAGGAGCAGGGATGGCAGGGATGCACCCATTGCTGTTACCAGGCCAGACCACTTCAGTTGGAAGAGACCTACAAGATCATCTGCTCCAGCTGCCTGAGCCCTTCAGGGCTGCCCAAGAATTAAAGCACATTTTTAAGGGATTCTCTAAAAGCCTCTGAAACACTGACAGTCTTAGGGCATCAACCACCTTTCTGGAAGCCTCTCCCAGTGTCTGACCATCCTCGTGTAACGAAGAGCTCCATAATGTCCAGTATGAACCTCCCCAATGCAGTTTTGATCCATTCCCCCACCACCAAAGTCTGTTTCTAAACTGTAATACAAATTATCAAAGCTTTAAAAACTTGTCAAAATCGGTAATTTGTTTCCAAACTTTGGAAATCGTCAGGGACATTCTGCACACAGCAGTAAAAAGCAGCAAAAAATACTCACCAACACACCCTTCCAAATTAGCATTACCCTACACCAAATGCATTACAGTAGAGAAAGCCAGGAAACACTTCTTAAAACATCTTTATCACCTGCAACATTTGGTTAAGGAAAAAAATTGCTGGCCTAAAATCAGTGTCCCAAATCTGAAGTCCCAGCTTCCCAAAGCCACTCATGGAATAAGTAATGACATTGTTAATACGAGAGTTCCATTTCCAAAATTCAGGAGAACAAAATGACAAGCCTCAGATTCCTAAAAATCCTGAAAATGCAGCATTTTTGGAAAGCAAAAGAAATTCAATAAAAGTAATCACACGATCTTAAATTATTTGTCAGGGAGATCAAGAGGAAGATGGAGAGTGTCCCAGAGATCAGGCAGAAACTGGCAATTCCTAAACCTTTGTTCTAGACATTCCAAATTGGAAGAAACAGAAACACTAGTGGTGCACCTGAAGAATTAAGCAGGAAATAATGGAAAAAAAACTCCAGTGGTTCAAAAAGGAACACAACATGACTTCTAGTGTATTTATTCACATACATGATTTTTAGGGTTTTTTTTTAAATCAAAACTTTAGGAAAATCAGAAGTAGATATAAATGGATTCTTTGTTACTCTTCACTGGTTAGACATAACACTGTGTTACCCACAGATTTGTTTATAGGTTTGCTTGACTGCAGAGCAATACAGACATTTCATGATATGTATTTACAACTTGGATCTGTGGGAGTGAGGAAGGTTGGCCGGAGGACAGGTGGAATTCTAAGGTTTTGGAAGTAGAAGATGTTTATGAAGTTGTACAATTCATCTGTATATTAAAGGGTGGCATTTTACAATATGCTATTAGTGTACAAAATGAAGAATCCACTGAATTGGCTCAAACTCCTTTTTTTTTTTTTTAAAAAAAGTCTCTTCAGTGGAAGTTATTCAACTAAAAAAGAAAGCTCTATTTCTTACCTTTAGCTGTTTGTTCTATTTCAGCCAAAACTGAATAGTTTCTGCAAAACTACACTTTTGCTATTTTTATAGCAGAAAAAGACTAAAATCCAAAATTTAAAATAAGTAACTATGTAGTCCCCACTGTTCTGGAATGCAGTACATATGAAAATCATAGTTGTGAAAAGTGATTATGATTTTTTTCTATTTTATTTCAGTTTACCCAAGAAAAATCCTGAGAAAAAAGTCTCTTTCACTACAGAACTCTGGCAAGACGAACAGAAAAAGTAGCAGAAAATTACATATTACAGAAATATGCTGTTCTTGTAATTATATTCTCATGCCAGTTTAATTTGTCAAAAGGTCCCAAAATACTGTCCTGTGTTAGAATGGAAAAAAATCCCATAATCTATCCCAATAAACTCTTCAAAGCAAATTACAGAACTGATAAGGTGCTCCATCTTAATATGTAGAAAATTGTACACTCATAAAATGTGTGAAATACTTACAATCAATTAAAGTATGTTAAATATCCTTGACACAATACTTGAAACACTACATAGTCCAAATAAATATTTGGACTATAAAGTCCAAATAAGGACACAAATTCTACAAATCTATTAATAAAATGCAAGAAAACAGAAACCACTAGCAATACCCTTATATGGAACGCTACTTTATTACACTGACATTAAAACAGAAAAAATAAAATTGGAAAGAATTCTTTTTCATTTCCTCTAGCACTGGCACAAGTCCCCAGGGATGTGGTTAAGTCACTGTCCCTGGGGGTATTTAAAAGACATGTAGGTGTGGCATTTCAGTGTGGCACTTGGGGACATGGGTTAATGGTGGCCTTGGCAGTGTGAAGTTAAGAGGGACTCGGTGACATTAAGGGTCTTTGCTAATCTAAGTGATTCTGTGATTCATCTATCATGTTCCAGTTAACCAAATTAAGTGCTGATATATCTTCCCAATATATAAACATTTCTCTGTTTCAGACACTGATCACCTCCAGTTACCATGTGAAAATCATCTCAGCAGTTACTGTCGCCAGACAGATCCTGCAGCCATCAGACTGGACAAGCTCATGTGACTGCAGAAAAAGACTCCTACTCCAGTGGGCTCCATCCCAACGTTTGGATTTACAAGACTGCTGGCAGTTGTCCACAACACTTTTGATTTGTTGGGGTTTTTTTGTGATTATTCACTGACCATACTGTAGGATGAATCATATGGATCCATTTCCCTGAGATTTGAATATCTGTTTCTCATCTGAGTTTGAACACTATCCTGCTCATCAAAATGAGGAGAAATGAAAGCGTTCCATAAAACACACAGCTTTCTTCCCAGGATATGCCTTAAAAAGCAGGCCCTACATCCCCTGACAACGCTCCTGAACTGGCTGGCTTGGTTTGCACTGTCCCTTACCTGCAGTTCAAAATGGGCAAATATAGAGTCCTGTGAAACGACCACACTTGAGACTATCAAAAGACAGCTTTGCCGTGACATCAATGAACGGAAAGAAAACTCTTTTATTCCTTTCATTCAGTTCTCAGAAGTCTTCAAAGAGCAAACCTTGCACAGTATTTCCTTAGTCAACTGAGTCATGTACTTTTGATCTTAATCGATACTAGTTTTTCCTTCTGTGACATGAATCCTCACTTCTCTTATACGGCCTTCTACTAAGTGCTTGACTCTAAGTACTCAGTCACTGTCTGTCTTTGCTTTATTTCTGTCATTAGAGTAAATTATCAACTAATATAAAGGTATTTTAAATTCAGATATTACCTATTACTGTTGAACAAAGCCTTAGCTGAAGGTACATCTTCTCAGCATGTGTTTACTTCTTCCTCATCTCTTTGCTCGTTCCTCTTAAGCTATATCTACTTTTGGATTTTATCCTAACCTAGATTTTGGTTGCAAAGGTAAAAATTGGCCCTTATTTCATCTTTAACTACAAAGGATAGAGCATTATTTGAGCCTCTTAGTGCTATTTTAATAGAGTCAAGAAAATGGCAAAATCCACTTTCCCGTAAGAAGCTGAGGAAGGACACTCCACAAAATGGCACTTGAGGTGCAATTCTTCTCCCTCCTCCCTTTATTTTTTTTACATATTTGATTAGTGGGTGAAGTACCAAATTATAATCACAAAGTTGGCTTCTTTACATGAGTCTCTATACATGTGCTTGACATGACACCAGTTAAAAGATAAGAATACCTAATAAAAAATAAAATTGTTATTCAAATACTCACTTGCCAAATCACAGTCAACCATGTATCAGAAATGACAACCACACAATCACAACACATAAATCTGTTGGAAGACAGAAAGAAAAAGCAGTGTACTTGATACACCAGAGAACTCCAGACAGTATTTAAAAAATAAAGCAAGCCATATGTTGCTTTGCAATTTTATAGGCAAATTCTTTTGTTTCCACACAAGGATCAGGTGGCAGTGCTAAACTTTATCTAGGAAATGCAACCACAGACTGCAATGTTAGTGGTTTTTCAGAAAATAGTAACCCTTAAATTATAATGTCTGTGGTTATAAACTACTACAATCTACTTCTGAAGTCAGACATGGTTAAAGTCTGTATGCAGTGAACTACTCCTTTTCCAGACTCTGCAAGCATATTAAAAATAAACTCATCTAATGGCAGGGATCTCTTTCCCACTCACTGCTACTGAGTTGTGTCCTTCCTCACATATTCAACCTTTTCTTTTGATGTGTCTCCATAAACACTGGCCATAGTAATGCTTCTGCAAGATGGCAGAAAAACAACAAGAGAGTGAAACTGAAAATAACGGTTTGCTACCTTCTCGAGAGAAATGTAAGTACACACTCCCACTGAAAGTTCGGATAATAATAAAAAAAAAATAATAAAGGCAATAGAAATAGGAGAAGAGGTCCTTTGAAGAGTAAGTTCGTCTCCAGCACATCGTGTGATACCATATTATCAATAGAATATTTAGGTAGGAATTGGGATACAGAGGAAAAAACACAACAACTTCTTGTGTGAATCCACAAGATACTGAACATAAAAAGCAATGTTGCAACAGTCCAAGGCTGTTACTGAAAAACCATTTTTTCTTCCGAAGATTAGCACTGTCCCACCCAATCAAAATCCTACAGAGTCTAAAAAAGTTATTTCTGAAATTACATTAACAAATATGCCATTTTGCTGAGTATTTCAGAAACAGAATAAATGGAGCATTTCAAACTCTGACTCCTCCATAGCACTCTGCAACCCTTGTGAAAAATGAAAAAAACAACAAATGGACAAAGAGAGACTGATAAATGTAACAGTTTGTATTCCCTTAACTGGCAATGCCCTCAAAGCTCTGTATATCATAGACACAAAGAGCTTTGAGGATAAAAGAAATTAAATTAATATTGTGTCACGTTAAAATCCTCCCAAGTAAAAAAAAAGCATCATAGAAGAAGGGCAAGCAATGCCAATATAGGTAAAAGTTGATCTTCTAGTAAAAAATACTACAAATAGGGTGATTGGAGATGAAAAAGAGACAACAGCATACCCTGAAACTGAAGCAAAAAGCAGTTTATAGCCTATTTAACAGAGAAGGAGTGATGGAGCAAAGAGCCGGAAAGTTACAACAGTAATTACTGCAGTATTTTCAAAGGAGAGAGAAGAAAATGCATCGATAAAAATAAAGGAAAAGCAGGAGCTTGTATGAAGATTGTACCGATGTTGTTAGAGATGGTATTTTTCTCCTACAGATATGATGCCAAATGCATCCTGTAAACAAAAATTATATTTACAATTAGATCTGAAACAAAACTGTGATACAGTCCAGAGTTACAAGCAACATGGTGGGTCTTGAAGGGCCAGGAAGTATTTTGGAAGTGGAAAAGGAAAAAAGAAAGACTAAGAAACCTTTGAATGATAGTGGTGCATTCAGAAAGTGATATTACAGAGGTTTATCAGGGTTTTCAGTGTATCCAGAAACAGCTCACAAAGGGGCCATGGAGGAAAAAGTGAGTTAGGCTTCCAAATTTGATATGAAACAAGAGGCAATCTTGCACAGCACAAATTTATTGAACGATGAAAAGACAAGACAAATGTATAATACCCAAATATTTTCTTTTTCCCCCTTATACTATCCACCAAAAAGTTCCTTCTATACCTACTCATTTGATGCATGACAAAAAGAGAAGTGTTTTTTTACAGATTATAGGGCTAAGAAAGGGCCATTTAATAGATAATAAATCTGACTGAAAGCTAAAATGGGAAATAACTTTGTAGAAAACCTTTTTTCCTTCTTAGTCCTTACAAACTTCTCAAATGCAGGGCAGTGGGGAAAAATATTTAGACAAACAGTATTTTTCAACAAAAATTTGACAGCTAATTTTAGCACTTGTAGAAAAGAAACAAAAGCCAGTTTTTAGGTATAAAGGCAATGGCTTCATGTTTTTATTTACATATTTTTTATTCCCTTACACATGACTGGTTGTGGAAATTCTTGAGAATTTCAATACCAAATCCATTCAGGCTTGCCAAACTACCAACAGAAGCACTCCCTCAAGTATATGAGAACCAAAAAAGTTTTGATAATGTAACAGGTAAGGAGCCATTCACTCTACGATTTAGCATCAGGTGTCCTAGACATTTTTCTTTTACCTTCTAAGCAATGGCATAATGCTGATATTCATAAATCCATGGAAAGTCATTAAAAACAGTTTAAAGAATAAATTCTTTTTCAACCATCTACATGTTTTCCAGTAAAATTGTACTAATGCTTTCTAAGACTATAAATTACAAATGTATTGTTCTGCTAAGAACACCATCACACGAACCTTCAGAAGTGTGAACATACTCAATCATCTTTAATTCTTAAAGATTTACTCAACAAAGACCACAGGAAGGTTCCCCGCTTTTTTTTTAGTTAACTTTTCTTGCAAAAATATTTTTTCTTTGTATATCTCAGTATATCTCAGTTGTGGCTTGGCTGAATGAGACACCACAGCCTCAGTTTTCCTGAAATACTTTCCCATTGGTAAGATAATTTTGCCTTAGTGCTTTTGCTCATGTCCAAGAGGAAGCAGAGTTTATGATAGTTCTTTATAAATTAAGGGTTCTTTTTTTTCTTTCTTTCCTAAATATTCACAGCCTTCAGAACACTTGAGTCTCTAATGGATCTGCTGTGTGGATTATGGCAGTGATGAACTCAGGTTCTTTTCCCCTGGAGAATTAGGGTAAACTACACTAGATTATAGAAACTATTTTAAATTTAAGCCTTCAGGAAATGACAAAGGTGATTCTTTGCTTCAAATGCCTTAGCAGAATTGTTTATTTCAAGCTATGAGATGGACTTAAATTTCCAGGGCTCACCCTGCAGCTGCCAGCTTTCATTTTACTTTTAATGAATTTATTTTAAAACAAAAGCAGTGGTGTATAAATTCTCTTCAGTTTCTTCTGCTAATTCTCTCCCACTCCACCATGGATTTCACCTCCTTTATGTAGCTGAGTATTTGGCTCTGTAAAATGGTAACAACTGCCAGGCAGAGAGCTCTGCATTATAGCCATGGGAGCCAATCTGCATTGCCCGCTAATTATGAATTTAATATAGCAGCCTTTATTCAAAATTGTGTGGATATCATCATCCTATATCCCCAAAGAATTTTTGGATTTCAGTTTTTCTATGAGTAAAAGTAAACGCAAAGAAGGACAGAGAATTGTCCATTGTTTTTCCAGTTTAGAGTTGTACCCCAGAAGCTTCACTGCAATTTTCAGTTCTGGGGTAAAAAGCTTCTGCCTCAGCCAAGCTACCTGTTATACTTTCTCCTTATTTAGAGGATACCCACTTTTTATTCAAATAAATGTTCTAGAAAAAAACTTTCTAGTGGAGGAATTTCACCAGGTATTCCTCTCAACACTAACAACTACTAGACATTAAACTCTCCTTGCAGGGAAGATGTCACTGTAAAAAATGCCAAACAATGTATGAAAAACAGAAAAGAAAATACTGGAGGCATGCCAGACTACATCTAGTCTGCTGAATAGATGAGTTCCTAATCTATGATGACTTTTCAATGTGTTGTAAAAGGATCACGAGGCTCCTATGCAAATGAGCATTATCTTTAACCAAAAGACTACTTGTTTTTTTCAGGGAGAGCTTGTTCTTCTTGATTTAAAATGCAAGCCTGCTCTTTCCCCAAACTGAGAATCCTCTTCTAAATAAAAAAAAAACTCAACAAAAAACTCTAATAAAGGCATGAAGGACCTGAATAACACAGTTATAAAATCTGAAGATGCTGCCAGTCTCAACCAAAATGAAAGTCATCTGGACTCCTAATAACTCACAGCCTCAAGAGAGTGCTCTAAAAAGGAATTTTACCATTTCCCTGGTGATGTAAAGTATCTCATTTATCCGTTCAGAGTTACAAGGCTTCAAAAAATAATACCTTTAAGTACAAATACCATGTCTCTAAGAAAAGACACCAAATCACTGGAACAGTCAAAGCTTTCATGAAAAGCTTTCATTAAAAAAAAA
>VYXC01007757.1:75021-90338 GCA_013397175.1 Platysteira castanea
AAGCAGCAATATTCATGTTACTGTAATTCTTTAATTTTTTAAAGAAAAAATAAAGAAGGGGGTATGTTAAGGTTGCTCCATCAAGCAAGAAATATTAACTCAGTATTTCTTTAGTTCCTACTTTCACTGTAAGTTTATCTTTACTCTGCTGTTTCATATTTGGTAACAAAATATTTGATATTAATCATGATTTATTCTCTAAGTCTCCAGATTTTTCTCTAGCAATGTTAAATTAGTACAATAAATCTTAAATGGAAATAGCATTTCCTTATCTGCAGACATGACAACAATTTGACTGAGGAGAAGCATTTTTTTTCAGGACAAAGTTTTGTCAGTCATGAATATCTAACAAGCAGAAGGCATCTGCATAAACCTTCCTGATTTGCATTCACTATGGGTCCCCTTCCTGGCCAGTCTGCAACACCACCACCAAAAAAGTCTAAAACAATTCCTGTATCATCCCTGCAAATGAAACACTCATCTTTTCTTCTTTTAAACAAATTATTTAGGCAATGAAGGGAAATTTCACCACCTGATTCAGCACAAGTGTGATCTTCAGACCTTTGTTGTTCTTCTGCTAAAATTGTCCCACCAATTAAATGTAAACAACCCATACTTTAATTTTTTTTTTACATTCGCTTTCTCATATATAGCTGTATGACTTCTAGTGCATGTGTTTTAAAACTGATGAAAAAACCCAATGTATTTTATTTTAATAAAGAAAATTAATGGATGGCAAACTACTCTTTTAAACCAATGAATCAAAACTCCTAATCATGTTTCTCTCGTCTAAAAGGTAAAGGAGAAACCAAAAAATTAAAAAATTCATTCCACTGTGACACAGAAATTTATTTTCCTTCATTTTCGTAATTGAAATGTTTTATAGATATACAGTGGTACTACAGTTTTTAAAATACGTCTTTTATCAACTCTTTCCCCATGCACATGAAAATGCCTTTTTCTCTATGGGTTTGCATCTTGAAGAAAATAATAAAATTTTTTATGTTTTTGAATTTTTCCATGAATTATTCGTAGAGTTAATTGTGGGCACTTTGACTGTAAGCCATTCTGCCTCACCTATTTGCAGAAGACTTCACTGACCCTTTGTGATCTTCCCATTTTGCAGTAGACTTACAGTATTAGTGAAGGAAAATCCCTTCTCTTTAATACTATGCTTAATTTCTTTGTTTTAGTTCAAATCAATAAAGCAAATCTCTTTGAAGTAATTTACAGCAAAATAAAATTTCATTTTAGGATTTTTTACATTTCACTTTCTAAAATGTTAGACTCTACGTTTGAATTTTGGCCAGTACAGTGCTGACTTGATATACTGTCTCAACAATAACTGCAAGAGAGTCAAGAGTGCAGTTATAGCTCTTGTAAGACAAATCTTACAGAAAACAAAACATAAATAAGAAACAACTCTCTGTGGAGGGCTCTACACTGAAAAAATTATTGCCCACACACGAAGTCCCTGTAGGCCCAAATGTTTTTCATTGTTAAACCAAAGTTGTACCTGACACCACATAGAGGTTATCATTTGGCACATCAGCTCTGCAGGACTTCTTTAGTTGATAGAAAATTTTAGTAGTTGGTGTATGCTTATCATTGCAATGGCCTGAAGGAGATATGCAAATTCTTGGCATAGGAAAAAGAGAAATTTTCTCCAAGAAACCAATTTCTCCATGGAAGTCCATCCTCTCCAGGGAATTTGTACTCATTAATTAGAGAATAAACAGTGTAACTTCATATATACCATGCATATATGTGAAAGAATTTTGGAAATCTCAAGAAAAATCCTCATTTTTCCTCAATTAAAAATAGATTAGGTGTCTTAAAAATGAACCTGACACGAAGGAGAAATAATCATGTTGTAACTGAATAAGAGAAATTATTCCTGTTACAATAAAAGTTGTCAGAGCTGTTTGGTGCTAAAAGAAATGGAATTAACTAATGACACTACTAAAGGACTACATAAAGTGCAAGATATTTACAGCACAATTAATCACAAGAGTCTCCAACACCTCAGTGCTGTTCACCATCACAACAAGGACATCACTAGGCACTTCCACACTAGGAACGACTTGATCTAAAAGCAGCTTGAGTGGAAAAATCTGTCCCTTGGAGAGGCTTGAATTGCTTCCTCAGGAAAGCACTGACATGGCAGTGTATTTAGGACTTTATCAAAGAATACATCCATCAATATTAAACTACTAATCCTGTCATCCTGTTTTGTGACAACTTCAAAGGCAACATCAGCCATGAGAGTCTGCAGTACCCTGCACAAGGAAAGCAAACCTGTCCCAAGTCGCTACCTGAGCTTAGTCCAAGTCTCTCCCACCCCTGAGACACCCAGTGCTCCCCAAATCCATAAATACAGAACCCTGGCTGAACTCCAGCACCCAGCCATGGGACTCCTTCACCAAAAATCTTTAGGATTCATCAAAACCCTTCTCAAACTTTGTTACCATAGTCCTCCTCCTATAAATCTCTTCATGTTTAACAAGCTATAAAATTGCTGTCTTTACTGCGGTAAACAAACACTTTTGTCACTCTCCCTGCAATGAAGTGATTCTCTACACCACTGGTTCTCATGCTGGACAATCTGAATGATTTGTATCTAACTAAAGCCCAAGCAATTGTTCTCAGCTTGAATTTAGCTTTGAACTCAGCAGTTTATTTTTCTGTTCTGAAGAAGAGTTTGAGTTCCTAATGACTCACTGAAAGCCTTGAAAACTGACATTTCAATATTTGAGCCTTTTACATTTAAAAAGAAGTAAAGAAGATACACAAAATTAAATATTTATTTACATTAGGAATGTAAGCAATACAGAGTATGATAATGGCACAGCATCAAAACTTTTTTGGAAGATGATTAAGTATATGAGGTTATTAATTTTGTTTAACACTGGAAAGGGAAATGGTTTCCCTTTTCTGTTTCCAAAGAGTACTTCTATTTTATTTCAAAATCTCAAGTTTTATTTGTTTTTTTTTTCTTGTGCAGGACATAAAAAATGCAGGAATATCGAATTCTAATACACCAATGAAATAAATACTCCTGAAAATTCTGAAGACTATAACATTCAAATATATCACCAAGAAATCAGTGAATTCACAGGCTATTCCTCCAAATATTGTCAGCATTATAGAGCACAAAATTCAACTTTTGGAAGAGTAAATTAACTGATATTATAACATATTTAATTTGTAATTCCTAGAATTGCTAAAAGTACTGTTGGGAATGTCCCTCTCAATTCATTTTAAGTGACATACAATTATAGTTATAGAAGCACCTCTCCAATGATTAATCCTAGAAATATTTCTGGTTTATTACTGGCTTAAGTTTCCAGTTTTTATAACCTCCTGTTTATTTTGTACCTTATCTATGAGGAACAAATGTAACATCTTTAGTCTTCCACAGATATGGAAGTCATCTAAACTGTTTACAGCATAAATGCCACTCTGAGCTGCTTGTCCTGGGCTCCTTTTGAGGTTAGAGAACAGAACCAGGCATGATTTATATCATTTCAATATATGTACTTGTGAAGGTCACAGGAATTTTGTTCTGTATGTGCCAGCCTCTCTCCATACACACAGTCTAGGTGAAGATAAACAGCTTGCTGTGCATTGCAAATATCAACTGAGTGACAGATGTCACAGTTCTACCACAACAACAGAAGACATTCAAGACAAAAACCATAAAATATACAAACCAGGTGCATGGGAGGGTGAAACACACTAACCCGATTCTGCTTTCTTTGCTCTTGCATGGCTTCTGAAACAGCCTGGGCAATCTTCTCTTTATGGCTATCACATTCTGCTTCCCATAGTTTTCTTTCTTCTGCATGAATCTTCTCCATGTTTCTCCTCTCCTCCTCCACTGCTTTCAGAACAGCTTCCTGCACTACTTCTTTCTCAGCCTTTGAAACAGAGCAGGTACAATTAGATGAGCAACACACCCAACCCAATGACTAACTCATATATATCACCTTCTAATGAGGTCTGTGAGCTGACAAGATATGGGGTGTGAATATGTTCACTTCTGAACTATGAGGTTCAATTTATCTTAAGGTGCTACCAAGCAGGTATTACCTCTGGGCAATGACTTGTGTAGTTACAGAAAGGAAAAGGAAGTTACAGGTAAGGCTCTTAAATTCCCACCTACTGAAAACACAGGAATTCATTTAGTTTGCTTAACACACAAAAAAAAAAAAAATGCAGCAAAACGCACGCAAGAGTAGGCACATCATGGGCCTCCCTTGATATTCCCATGTAAGACATATTCCTGCTCTTGTCTATAAATATATGAAGTGCAAAAACATTCTGAGCATTTTCTGCAGAAAATTAGCCAATATACAGTTAAAACAAATATGTCTTCCCTCCCAAAGCTCCTTAGCCACACTACAAGAAGTACTGTTTTATTTTTCCCCCCCAATCATTATATTCAACCATTTTCTGAAATCACTGAGAATTTGAAGCCAACAATTCCACAAGGGTTGCCACACAGATATATTTATCAGCAAGACAACCTGTGCATAATATCTACAAATAGATAATGGCAAACTGAAGTTCAAAATAAGCATATATGGGCTGACAAACCTTATTCACAAAACCCTCAGTTTTAATAAGCTTACAAGTCATTCCTATGTCTCTTGGAGGTGATAAGGAGCTAGTCAAATCAACTCATAAAAAGCAAAAAATACTGTATTCATCAGATACCTACACTTCCAACTAAAGCTGTTTCTTGCAATTCACTGGGACTTGATTTTCTACTTAGGTATTCAAAAAATATAATTATTAAATTAGGATGTTTTATTATACACACATTTTCCTATCGATATGAATCATGTAAGAACTGTTTGTTGTACTACTGAATGTTATTCAGTGAGGTGCTCAGCCAGCGTTCATGTACTACACAGAAAAGACATACAGAAAATTATAACATAGCCTGCTGAACTGTGCTAGGTAATACATATCACTAGCTGCCCCAGATCATTACATGCATCTGAACTTTTGTACTGGATTCTACATCAGTATTAGAAATTAATTCTATATTTATGTTTACAAGAGTATTGTCCTAACACCAATGCCCTTAATAATGAAATAGACAGGAGAAATCATGTTTAAAAAGTGTTCGACTTCTAGTCGAAAATCAGCTTATATAAAATAATTCAAAACCAGTTACAATGTCCCTGTTTGTACATGATTTTAAAAATGGTTCTCTCCTTATTGAAGATGATCATATTCAATGAAAGTTAAATAAGACATGATGTTAGTTGTCTTATTAAGATCATCAGTTGACCCTGCTACCCAGATCTTCAAATCAAGATGTACTGATGTTGAAAGAGCACAAAAGCAGATATTTAGGTAATAGCAACAACTGAACTGCAATATTGTGACTTCTTGTGATAAACAATTCAGATGCTACAGTCCAAGAGAAGGAAGTTACATCTCTGTATCAAGGCACGGGATACAGCAGGTATATTAATTTTCAGTAGAACCAGCCTCTTGTAAACATAGATGAGAACACAGAGCTTGATAAATTCAGTTATGAAACAAAAGCGAGTATCTGAACTTGGCATTTCTAATGGAATGCAACATGGAATCCATATTGCATGTCTACTAATTAACCAGAGGTACCTTTGCAGCAGCTGCCAGAGCCTCCTTGCTCCTTTGTCTTTCTTCATCCAAACATTTGTCCAGCACTTCCTGCAAGTGTTATGAAAAATTAAACTGCAATAGACAATAAAGGAGTGGCTAAAAATCATTCCAAACAGTCACAGTGCCTACAAAAGCTTCCTCTTCCTGTCAGTAGTTGTGACAGGATCATTCCCAATAACCTCCACGATGCTGATCTGATCTCTTAGTTTTTTGGTAAACAGAAGCAGTACCTTGTGCTTTTGCGACTGCTGCATCAAGGCTTCTTCTATCTTTTCTGATAGAACTTCCTTTTCTGCTTCCAAAATGTCAAGAAGTCGCTGATGCTATTGGGAGAAAACATTAATGTTTTTGTAACCACAGCTGGCGAGTAAAACAGACAAAAAAACTTCATCCAAGACACAGGCTTGTCGGTTGCTTACACAATTACTTAAAACTTAGATTCAGTTAAATTATATACACAGCACTCCTTTAAGTGATTTCATGTCACAAAAAAAATTACAATAATAAGAAATATTTAGATTCCTGAATAATTAATATTTCCTTTCAGTCTGAAAAGTATTGGGAAAAAATTGGAAACTTAATCACTACATAAAAGCAACACTTACACAATTGATAAAGATGGTCTAAGCAACACCACACTGGATTTCATTTAAACAATTGCAGAATTAAAATTAGGCTTGTACTACCTCTCAGTCATATGTACAGAGAGCAGAAGGCAAGTGTATTTCTTTCAACCATTTGTGATATCATGACCCTCGAGAACCAGGAAATGTGAACAAAGGAGAATGCTGCTTTCTTGTCAATATTTGTTATCCTAAACATTTTTTCAGGGAGAAAATGAACTCTGAAGTGAAGCGACCCCATAGTCTATATGCAGATATAGAAGCTGTCACTGTTCATAATCACAACCCATTTATTTGTTTTTCTCTGTATCAAGTAAAGAATTTGCAGGATGTGGGTTTTGTCTGTAAGAGCTAAGCTGTCTTCCAAAACTAAAAATTATTGCTGGAAATTACTGATGCTATTGTCATGATATAATTGCCAGCAAGTCAGTACATTTTTTTACAAGTTATTGAAGAGATGATCTATTACAAGCTGAAAGTACAGTATCAATGCACAATAACATTTTACAAGATCACCAAGAGGAAAGTGTTACAGTAGTTTTCTATTAATATAAGTGTATATAATAAACACAAATTTTTTACATAAACATTTATGCAGGCAAATCACCCTTTCACCAGCATTTCTAAGAAATAGTCATTTCTGTTTAATGAATTTCATTATGTTTTAATTTCAAATGTCTCTAACGGCAGCTAGAAATACATTACCAAACTGCAATACTATGTTCTGAAAAATATTTTTTCATTTGAAGAATAGAAAACTTTTAGATTGCTTTATAAAGTAAAACACCTATCTGCGCTTCCAGGATAAACATGTAAAGAGGCATTTTCTTGTGAATTTACTTAAAATAGGTCTGAATGTGGCAGACATATTCTAATGGAAAACACCTGTGGAAGGAGTGGCAAAATTCACATCATGTTTATACTTAATGATGTGTAACTCACTTTTCTTGTGTTTTCAGACATTAGCTTTAACTATCAGGGCACTTATACAAATTACATTTTCCCAGTAACTCAAAGGTGAAACAATAAATGGATTTTATTAGTTAAATGCTCTCCATGACTCTTCACTTGACTAACTGCACAGATTACAAATATGTTCTTTCACAATGACAAAATATAAAACAAACACATGCAAATATTTTCGCAGACATATGCCACAAATCAAAGCTTACTAATCATGTCAAGCAAATTACTGAATCTTTATTTTGCTTGTCAAGAATCAGCACAGGAGTTTTTGAGGAGAGTTCCTTAGAGAAAATCACTTCTATCTTGAAAGCACCTGCAATAAAATGGAAGTCAATCTGTTGAGTGAGATGACACTTTCTAGTTTAAGCCTGGCAGGCAGTGAATTCCAGCTTGACTCTGACCATCAAATTTCAAGGTTTCATATGAAGACTGCCAATCAGATTTCTGGGTTACCTGTATCCACATTTCAAGCTTCCAGAATGGGCAGTGAAAATACCAGATGTATTTCACACCATTCTCAGTGGGACCACAATTTTCAGCTTTTAAACTTCAGAAGAGTCTTAAATTTTATTTTCCATGTATGTATAACAAGGCATTAAAGCCCTTCCTGAAAGTCCAGGAATGCAGATGTTTGCATTAATACAATATAGAACATGTACCCATGGCCAGTGGAGAAACCCAGTGTCAGTCCCTCCTGCTGATGAAACAGTTTGATGACCACAACCCCTCACATGATCTAAACCTCCATGCAGAGTTAACTTCTCATAAACCAGTCAGGGACCTACAATCCTAAAAAATACAGATATCACAACCAAAACTTTAACTACAAAAATTACTTTAACCCCAAAAAAGTTGCCTAGTAAGTAAACAATTCCAAAACACTGAAGGCTGCCGTGACTGCAGTGTGATTACTTTGATTGAGCTAGGCTCTCCTATTTCTTTGGTAGACTAGAAGATCTATATGGTACTGCATTTGGAGTTTTATGGAATTCACAGGAATTCAGTAAGAACTTCTTTAGGAATTGCACCTGTTTATAAAAACATGTTAGTTCATATTTTTCAAGATACCAGAGGTAAGTATTTGTAAGGACATTCAGAATGCTTTCAAAATAGAAGGTCATAACTTCTGTTGTAATTCAATGCAACTTATTTTACAGGAAATAGTATCACTACTTCTCATGGAAATACAGAATTTATAATTTCAATACTGTAAATCTCTTGTGAATAGCTTGGTATGTCCTTTCCTATTGTAATATAAATGCTTATTCATGTGGAATGATTCTCCCACAGATGATTACCTTCATACCTGAACTTCCAAAAGTTCATTTATTCATCACAAATGTTGCAACAGCTGTCCATACAACCCAGTAAAGAAAATTCTCTTGTGTTAGTCTCAGAGAAATTCTTGGAGAACTGTTTATTTGGCTTCAGAATCTATATTTGGTCAGTCTTGTTTTTCAGAGAGAAACATACCTTAAGCTATTACATTACATAAATTATATGAAAAAAAAGTAAATGGAAATGGAGGAAATAGGATAAAATATTATGTGAACTGCTTCTCCCTCAAACAGGTCTTGAGTCCAGAAAACCCATATGGCATAATTGGCATGGATACAACACGACAGCTTCTATTCTGCATGTAATTAATATGCAATTTAATTACTAATCAAGAACTTTTTGGTTTTTTCGAAGATACTATGCCCCACAGTACTATTAGTCCTTAGAGAGAGGCACAGAATGCCCTGGAAAGCTATGCTTATTAAAATGATGCAGTGTGATCTCAGTGGTATTATTAGCCCATTTTCTAGAAAAGAATGCACCTGAATGCATCTGAATTCCTTATTACAGAAGCACAGATCTTTCAAAGGCCTATTTAGGGATCTTGGTTATGCATATCACTTGAGCAGGAAATCTGGGAAGTTATGCATAGTAAAGGCTTCTGTCAACAATCAAAGAAATTTTAGCTATTTCTGTACAATGAAAGCATTCAGACAGACTTTGGCAAAAAAAAAAAAAAAGCAGTAATTCAAAGAAAATTATTAATGATTGTATCAACAGGTTTCCAAGCTCTTAGTTAAATGTCCCTACATAGCAAGTTATTCTAACTCTTTTGGAACTATTCTTTAGTTTGGGCAGCTAGGTTTGTATTTCAGATTTTAAAATAATCCACACACCCTTTTAAGTGAAACTATTATAGAAAAGTGTTTGGTACATGGAATTCTAGACATGCAGAATGACTTCAGAGTCTGGTACTAAATGCACACAGCGAACTTTATATATAATCAGTGCTTCCTCAGTTGGTCTTTCAGACAAATTTATTAAAGGGAGTTGAAGGTTAAAAACAAACAGAAGGTGACAGTTTCACTTCAGCACTCACACATTTGAGAGCTTTCAAGTGTCCTTGTATTTTTAGATAACAGGAGATAATACGAAGTTTTATGTTCATTTACTTGGCTTTTAGATTTTTTGTTCAGCTATATAAAGGCCTCTGAAAAACAGACCACTGCAGAATTACAGATCATACCTAAGCAGCCTTCTCTCACAAACCCTCCCTTTCTCACCAGGAATTAAAGCCAGACAAAGGGTGTGAGTTGAATGAATCTCATTCTGCATTTGCAGTTTCCACAGGTAAGAATTACCAACATGTTCCTCTCTCTGTCAGACAGTATTAAAGGAATAATGGAAGAGCTTTGACACTTCAGGTACCCCTCTGAGCTACATATACCCTGAATTGTGATTCCTAAGCAATGGAGAGGCCACTTTCTCCTGGTAATTGTACCTGTCAAGAGCACACTGCCCATGCTTCAAAAAGTAAACCTAGTAAAAGCTTTCAAGGCAGAGTGATGTATCTCCTATAAGTAGGATACTGAGTTCATCAGATCTAATGGTCCTGTGAAAAGTAACCAAGTGTCTTCCAGGTTTCCTGTGAAACTTAGAGATGGTGACTTACATATGAAGCCTTAAATTTGGAAAAAAGCAATTAACCCCTGCAAGGGCCCATGAAGTTTTTAAACAGAAGTTCAGTTGAGGGTTTCTTTTATTAATCAGCAATTCAAGAACCAGAAAACAAGTAAAAAACCAATCTAAATACGTTGGAACTTTGAATCTAGTTATCCAGCTGTTAATAAACAAATATACCTTACTGAGTTTCTGGAATAAAGAGCTAAGATGGAAACTGATAAAAGGTTATGGCTACAGAACTGGAAATACGGTGCATGAATCAGTGCGGGACAAAAATAAGTCTCAGTGAAAGCTCCACTTTGGAGCACCAGGGAAGTTTTCACCCAGTGTAAGTTTCCTAGGTTGCACATCCACACTGTATGTATTATGTATAAGGCACTGTAGAGAATTGAACACTGTGCAGACATATTCAGAGAGGTCTAAAAAACCTGTAGCTTAGGTACAACAAATATGACAGCTCTTTAATGCATCATTTTACCTGATTTCCACAGCCTAGCACTCTCAGTTAGACTTCCTTCCAACAAAGTTATAATTTACCTCCTTTTATTCCAATGACAGGGAATATAGGGTTAAGAGTGCAAAATTCTGAGTTGTAAAAATTCTGAAGAGCAAGTTGTCTCATGACATGATAGTCCAGTGAGACATATGAAAGAGATTTCAAAAAAAAAAAAAAAATAGAAGAAAAGCCCCAAAATTTTCTAAAAAGTGGTATTCCACAGTGGAGAGAAACACTAGTATTTCTACCCTAACCTCTGGAAAGTAGCATGAGAGGGTCAAGAAGAGCCTTGTGAGAATTAGCTTAAAACAAAAGGCATTCAAAAAGAGGTTATAATGTTTTCCTCCCTGCAAGAAGTTCTCTAGGCAATGGTTCCAAATGAAAATCTTTTGATGTAGATTCAAATATAAATACAGAGGTCCTGTGGTTTTTCTTGATTCCTGTAAAAAAGAAATCAAAAAAATCTTTCTTTTTTTCCTGGAATGTGAGTCAGAGAAGACATTGTAAACAGATTTAATCACAATAGCAACTAGTTAATAATTTTTGTTATTTTTATATATTAAATTTATTTCTGAGGAATTGTGAAGTTTTTCTTTCAGGTAAGCATAATTTGAAGGATTACACAGAAGATACTACACTAACTTATGGAGTGAATGAAATAATGCATGGAATGAGCTACTTTACAGCTAAAATGCTGCATTAAAGCTATTCATAACTAATTCTAATTTAGTGCAGTTATAATTCCTTGCATATTCCTATTAATCTTAAACTCCAAATTTAAAGTCAAACAAAAAATTAGGTGTCTTGCATGAACTGAATGCTTTTTGAAAAAATAGTTTCTTTCTGAGTCCTGTGCTGTTTCAGTTAAAAGGAAATGTGTACCGGATTTCATGCACAAATAAAAACGCAATTCTTTTGCTATAGTAATGGACATCCAATTTATATTTCTGCAGATTGTTCCTTCTCAATATTGAGTAATTCATCATGCATGGATCACCAAATTTGGCAGGGAAAAATTCATTTTGTTAGCTGCTATTCATAGCTTATGTAAAAGTAGTCAGTTAGATAATAATTCAAAAATAAAACAGCAAAGAACATCACAGAACAACCAAAGTTAATATGAATATCCTAACACTAAGGAAAAAAAGGCCTTGCATTAATCAGAGTATCACTGCAACAAGTTATTGGTGTTTCCCTCTTCCACAGATCTTTCATCTGAGGAAACAATTGTAATACACTAAAGAAATGACACTTGGAAGCTTCTTTTAATGCCATCAGTATCAAAACCAGTATATTAAGGCATTTGTATGTCTAATTCACTCTCAGTGAATGACCTTGGAACAAGTATCGACTGAATTTTTCAATCTAATGAAAGCTGCACGTAGTTAATTGTTACATAGAAAAAAACATAGACATAATGTCATCTGCAATATTGGGGCTTTTTTTACCTTCCTAACATATGGACATAGAACCATCCTCCTCCCTCAAGACTTGGGGAAAAATTATCTTCAGGCACATTTAGTAAAAGCTTCAGGACTTCATTCACCAGCATGGAAAATAAACCACTGGATGGGGCTTTTTTAAGAACTCAACACTTCAAATCTGTTCACCTATTTTAAAAGAATCCTTCTTAACTCAAAAAGTTTTACTTTTATTTCTGTCTCTCATGAAGGGACCTAAGAGTAGGAAGAAATAACACAGGTCATGGGAAACATTATTATCTATGTTAGAGAAAGGTGACGTAACAAAAATACATCATGATTTTGTAATGTTATCAAAATATTCCCATTTCTACATCCTATTCAAAATATTATCCTGAGGAAAAAGGCAACCTTATTAAAATACTAATAACAGTCTTCTGCTCCTCTAGAAAAGGCTGGCTACATTTAACAGCATTTTCTTTTATACTGCACCTTTTCTTCACCACTGCTAAGCTATGCCTAAGTCAAATGACAAGATCTGGTAGTTGTACCTGGTTTCTTACACTGTCCTCACTATCTGTGGCATCTCAGTGTTTGGCAGCACAAGGTGGAAAATCTGTCTGAAGAATTCCAACATCTGGTACATATTTCCACTTCCTCAAATTATAACTTATTACTGCATGGTTGAACTGTATCTTGCTAGTTTTAGGTCCAAGTGTCTAACAAAGTGGCAAAGCTTTTCTAAGAGACAGCTCAGGAATCAGAAAAACATTATTACATGAGAAAAGCTAAAACAACGTAAATATAAAGAAAGATTGTAATAGCGGTAATAAAATAATTAAGGGTATGCTTGTACTCAGGGTTCTAGTCAGCAGCATACAGTGAGTGCACAATCTGTATCATTTGAGGCACACCAGAGGCTGAAATTAAGATTAAAACATTTTTCTGCATAAGTACTTATTTGTTTTTATAAATAAAGAAGCTATATAAAGCAATCTAATAATGAAAATACTTTTCTTGGAAAGCGTACATAGTAATAGAGACCATTAAAAACCTGACACACTTCAAGCTCCTGGGGATACACAGATAAACAACTTTAAAAATATGAAAATAATAAAAAAGTATCAATCACTTCTTCTGTTTTGTGATTGAATTAATTTCACTGCCCATATGAGTTCTTCACAAATTGCTCCATTTATCAGGAAGAAATAAAGGAAATGAACTCCTAAAATATGAGCAATGTAAACAGCAAAATATTCAATAACGGAAGACAGGAAAACAGAACCAACCCTTTTTTTTTTTTTCAATTACAGCTGACAGAAAAATAACTGAAGAGAAAAATTATTCTGTATTACTTAGCTGGTCAAAGTATTGACAAGAGTTGATGGTGTAAATTCCTAAGAAGTGATGAAAGTTTGAAGATAACAAGTTATATAAGCAAAAGAGCGAAAGGAGAAAAAAAATCACTCTAAAGAGCTACTTTCAAGTGCCACTTGACAAATCCAGGGAAGCAAATGTAACTTCCAAATAAGACTTTCTGCGGAGACACTAGAAGAATCCTGGCTGAATTAACAGTGCAATGGGACTGCAAAATCAACCTCCAACTAGCATGTGAGAGTGGGCATACTGAAATCAGAGTAGAAAACTCTGGTAAGGGTTTACATTTTACAAAAACCCACCAAACAGTTATGCTTGTTATCAGATTTTTTCATGGATCCACACAATCACAGAATGGCTCAGGTTGGAAGGGACCACAGTGGGTCATCTGGTCATATTTCCCTGCTCAAGCAAGATAAATCCTGAAAAATCTTTCAGAATTTAGGAAAAACATGCAAACAAAAAGCCACCCCAGCACAGTAAAAGCTGATTCTTGCTCTTTTCACTTTGATTCTCTCTATATACCCAGAAATCAAGGAGGTATCAGGTATTCAGGAATAACTTTCTCAAATTTGACACAGGATTTTAATCAATCCTTGGTTTTTTGCCTCTTTAGTGCAATAAATTATGAGGAACTACCAGAGAATAAGGAAGTTTTAAGAAGGTGTAGCTTCACTCTTGGTAGAAGAGCCAAGACCTGAAAAAAGAAAGAAAGCCGAGCCTTTTCTTGACCTGAAAAGACACAACTATATGAATTATATGAATTATATGAAGGTGAACTACACGAAAATGCAACAGGAATGACTGGTTGGAAGTACTCGGTTTTGAAAGGAATGAATAAAGAAATATTTCTACAGCAGCAAACAACAAGATTTCTGGGAACTGAGAGGAAATGCCCAAAGATGGGGACATGGTAAGTACTCTAAATAATTTTTGAAACCTATCATAGTTGGAATTAATGAACCAGAAAGTTTATGCCCACTGCAGAATTCGTATTTTCAGTCTGCAAGTCTTCAGGATTAGAACTCTCACTGCAAAAATTGGCCAATGTCTCCTAAAAATGCAAATATTCACAAGACTCAGAATCCAGTTTGCATATGGCCCCTTCAAGATCAGGCATTAAGTAAATTTCACAATTACCACCATCAGATGGGAAAAACACAGAGCCTCTTTTGTTTACAAGAGGAGGAAAACATAATCAAAGTTCATAAAATAAGCATTATTAGACAAACATGAGGCACATTTTGAGTAGATATAAAAGCAATTATTTGAAATCACAGAAAATTGTATCTCCTGTGAAACTAAGTTGCTGAATGAAATAAACATTTTCCCCGGCATACAATTACTTGCTGTACAAGAAAACTTACTTCTTCCATTTGACATTCTAGGAGTTGTCGGGAGACATAATGGTACTTTTCACAAAAGGTTATGCGAAACACATCAAAATGAATCACCCAAATACTAGAGAAGATAAGATACCTGTCACATTCCAGCAGCTCATGTCTATTGTCATACCAGTTTTCTGCTTGTCCGCAGACTGTTCCTGAAAGCATCACGAACTTTAAAAGATGAGTTCCAGCCAATGGAACTTTTATTCTGACTGACTCATCAGCAAATTGTTTCCAAATTGAAGGTAAACCACTACTTCTCTGAGTGAGTCTCAAAGAGACAAAAGATTTCATTCAACATATTTTGAATTACTATTTATCATACAAACGACAGCCAGCATCATGATAAAGTAGAGTAGAAAAAGCATTAAACACATGGGGGTAGTGTTGTAGCGCGTTTATCTCTCTTCGGCCCTGTGCCCGG
>VYXC01007760.1:17874-89357 GCA_013397175.1 Platysteira castanea
CCCCCAGCCCTGCCTGCCCCTGCCCCCTGCCCTGCCTGCCCCACACCCCCAGCTCACCCGCCTCTGCTGCCTTTCGCTCTCCTCCTGGCTCCGGAGGCTCTCGATGTGCATCCTCTGCTCTGCCAGGGACTGGTCCCTGAGCTGCTTCTCCGCACGGACCTGGGGTCCCGCCTCGGCCATGAGTTTCTGGAGCATAACAGAGAGGGGAGAAGTTGCTGCCAAAGTCAGTTGGAGCTTTCTACAGATGGGTTATTAGGTTTAAGTATTGGTTTAGATTGAAATAAGGAAGGAATTGTTCCCTGGGAGGGTGGGCAGACCCTGGCACAGGGTGCCCAGAGCAGCTGTGGCTGCCCTTGGATCCCTGGCAGTGCACAAGGCCAGGCTGGGGTAGTGGCAGGTGTCCCTGTCCGTGGCAGTGGGTGGGACTGGATGAGCTTTAAGGCCCCTGGTAACCCAAACCATTCCATGAATCTATGATTTGAGCTACTGGACGAGCTATGGGATGGCCAGTGTCAAAAATGACCCCACTCCATGCAAACAGGCTGTGAAGGAAGCTTGGCAAGGCAGGCTGGGGTGTGGGACATGCTGCCTTTGCCATGGCTGGTGCTTCAGACAGGCTGTCCCCAGCCCCAGGGGACAAGAGGGAGACCCGGAAGGACCTTCGGAGGCCTCTGGGTGCCGTGGGCAAGCTCAGCTCTGTCTTTAGATCCTTGCTGAAAGCTCTCAGGCGCAGGTGTGTGGTGCTGTCTGTGGGGGCTGGAGGGTGGGAAGGGCTCCAATTATCTCACCTTGATGACATCGTTGGCTCTGAGGCTGCTCCGGGCCATGAGCTCGTCATGGTACATCACAGTCATCCCACACAGGAGGTCCAGGTACAGAGGCAGGTACACCAGCTCCTGCACACAGGAGCCACAGCACGTCACCCCCTGAACCCCGGGGTCCCCCGTGCTGTGACAGGGCATGGAGGGGACCAGCAGGGTGTCCCCTGGGACACAGCCCCTCGGGCACCTCGTGCCTTTGCAGGGGGAGCAGGTGAGACAAAGGCATGGTGAGGAGGAGCTCACCCTCTTCAGGATTTCCTGCAGCTTCAGGTACAGCTTGGTCACGATCTCTCCACTGTGAATTTTCATGACCATCTTCTCGATGTCATTGCCCAGCTGGCGAATGGTCTGGGGCAGACACGGGGGGGAGGACACGAAGTGACTCCGTGTGCCATGCCCAGTGCCCAGCTNACAAGAGGGAGACCTGGGAGGACCTTCGGAGGCCTCTGGGTGCCGTGGGCAAGCTCAGCTCTGTCTTTAGATCCTTGCTGAAAGCTCTCAGGCGCAGGTGTGTGGTGCTGTCTGTGGGGGCTGGAGGGTGGGAAGGGCTCCAATTATCTCACCTTGATGACATCGTTGGCTCTGAGGCTGCTCCGGGCCATGAGCTCGTCATGGTACATCACAGTCATCCCACACAGGAGGTCCAGGTACAGAGGCAGGTACACCAGCTCCTGCACACAGGAGCCACAGCACGTCACCCCCTGAACCCCGGGGTCCCCCGTGCTGTGACAGGGCATGGAGGGGACCAGCAGGGTGTCCCCTGGGACACAGCCCCTCGGGCACCTCGTGCCTTTGCAGGGGGAGCAGGTGAGACAAAGGCATGGTGAGGAGGAGCTCACCCTCTTCAGGATTTCCTGCAGCTTCAGGTACAGCTTGGTCACGATCTCTCCACTGTGAATTTTCATGACCATCTTCTCGATGTCATTGCCCAGCTGGCGAATGGTCTGGGGCAGACACGGGGGGGAGGACACGAAGTGACTCCGTGTGCCATGCCCAGTGCCCAGCTGGGGGTGCAGGGGCTGGGTTAAAGCCCCCTGTGGGTGTTGGCACACCAGGAAGGGCTCCTGGGTACCTGCAGCTGTGGCTCTTGCCACTTGGGATCCGTCTCAGCATCCTGCAGCTCCTGCAGGTGCCTCTGGCGCTCGTCCCTGGCTTGGCTCCACTGCTTCAGCTGGTGCAGCAGCATGTCACCCACCTTCACCTGCTCGTGGATTTTGGCCTCGATCTTCTTTTGGATCGCCTGGATGGGCATGAGAGCATTTCCCAGGCGGGATGTTGCAGGAGGAGGGGATGCTGCCTGGAAAACTCCCCCAAGGTAGAGCTGGGGGCACTGGGGTGCTGCTTCAGGAAGTTGTCACTGGTTTGACAGGATGGGATCTGAGAGAGCTTTGCTCTGGGGGCTGGCTGGAGTGAGGCAGAGGTGGGCAACTGCTGGTGGCAGGGCTGGGCTGGGCTTAGGGACTCTGCACAACATGGACCAGGGCTGGGGATCAATAAATCGACCAGGGCTCAGATGGGGATGTTGTCAGAGAGCAGCAACACTGCTCTGTCCCTGCAAGAGGCCCCTGGGCAAAGGCAGCTCCGTGGGCACAGTGCCTCAATCTCCACGGGTTTATAAGCAGGGCACAACCTTGGGACAGGCAGTGAAGGGCAGGGACAGCTGCTCTCTGCCAGGGATGCAACTGGACCCTGCAGGAACCTGGGTGGTGCCAGGGACGCGCAGGGTGGCACAGGCAGGAGGTCTGCTGGGACAAAGGGTCTGCGTGGACGGGTCCCATGGTGGAAAGGGACCCACGGGACCAGATGTGAACACCTCGTGTCTCTCCACAGCAGCCCCGTGGGGCTCCCCTGGTGCTGGCACCATGTCCCTCTGTCACGCAGTGTTCTTCCCAGTGACCCCCGAGCCCCAGCCCCTGCCGTTACCTCCACGCTCTGAGTGGCTGGAATGAGCTCCTGGCCCTCTGCGAAAGCATCCTTAATGGGGAGTTTGTTGTACTGTGGGCAGGAGAGGGACAAAGAGATGGTCTCTGTCAGCCTGGCAATGACACATGCTTTGCTGGCTTATGCTGCCAGTTCCTGGAGGAGTCGGGGGTGCAGGGCCAGCACCAGACAGGGGTGCAGCAGGAGGGACCTGCTGGTACCTTCAGGACAAAATCTAGGATACTGGAATCCTCCTGCAAGGCTGCCCGCAGGCCGGGGAGCAGCTCCCTGTTCTGCCGGAGCTTTTCCTCGCAGGACTGAGCGAAAATCTTGCCGCCTTGCTCTGGGGGACATCAGGGAGCCGATGGTACCGTGGGACGAGGGGGCCGCGACCCCCCCGGCCCCGAGCAGCCCGAGGCCGCACCTTGCAGGGCCACAAGGACACGCATCTCCTGGCTGCGCTGGCTCAGCTCGGCCTTGGGGCCCCGCGTGCTGCCGGGGGGCTCCATCCCGTGGCCCACCATGCCCAGAGCCCGTGGGACAGAGGCCGAGGCCCTGCTGCCCCGGGGAGGCGTGGCAGCGTTGTGAGCAGAGGGTTCCACTCGAACGGTCACCGCGGCACCGCCAACCGCCACCGGGCACACAGCTCCTGCTCAGCCATGGCCCAGCCCCCTCCTCAACGCTTCTGCAGGGAACAGGTTCATTAACAACTGATTAATGAGCTCTTGGAGGGCGGCAGAGAAGCATTCCAGCTTTGTCTTCCATCGCTGGGGCAGTGGCAGTTGTCAGGGACCGTTCTGAGCCCCATCACGAACAGGAGGACAATTTCAGGGAAAACACATGTGCATGTGCCCTCAAACACACCAGCAGTGCTCTCCTGGAAGCTGCCAGCTTATTTAAATACCCCCCTATTTGGAAATTCCAGGTAATTAGCCAGGAAATGGTTGTGCAGGGAGTTATGCTCTCGTTGGAATGGGTAAACACAAACCAGTTACCAATCCTGAGCTTTATTCTGATGCTCGCCATACATTCTTGCTGCACTACAAACATGACAAGAAATGCCAGCATGTACATTTTTATGTCCATAAATAAACCCAAGCTCCCTCTACCAGAGGAAATCCTTAATGTTTGGATTTGCAGAAAAAGCCTTTACAAAGAAATTGCCTTCCTAGCACCAAGCTCATCAATCAGCTTAGCTTAAGGTTCTGTAACTCCAGATCTTTAACCTGCTGCCATCCCGTTGTGGTCAAGGTGTTAAACACAGCAAACCAAGAAATTAAAGAGTTCTGAAATCAGGTATTATTGACACAACATCCTCTGAGGCTCTTGCTCAGCGTCTCATTTGCATATTTACGAATTGCACGTTGGCGCTAATTGCCAGTGACAAGCTAAATATCCACATGATCATCTTCAGTGCTTCCCAAAGCGTGCCTGGAGAGAGGGGCACGTGGAGGCAGCAGCCCAGGGTGGTGCCCAGAAGGAGCTGCCCGTGCACACAGCGCTCTCCACGCCGAGCCGTGTCCGCACGGCAGCTCCACTCGTTACACCCCTGCATTTCCTAGGCAGCATTTAAACCCTCCGGAGCAAACAAAAGCATTTTAAAATGGACAAAGTGGTTCAAGAATCTCTGTTTTACCTGCCCTCAGCAAAACTCAGGCCCTAGAGAGGTAGATCCTCCCAAAATACTGCTGAAGGAATTGATCCTGGCCCTGCACAAGTGCACACAAAGTGGCTGCTGCAGAAATCCACTCCCGAGGGGCAGCCTTGGACTGAGGATCCAGCCCTGCAGCCACCTCACATGCCAAAACTCCCCTCCTCCAGCTGATTTCTACTCTCCCTGATGAAATTCCAAAAAATTCGCAATGAGTTAAAGGCGCAGAGGAAAGGTCAGGAGTACAAACCCAGCTCTGTTTAACTGTCACATGAGGGGGGAGTCTCTGGAAGGCAACAGCAACCAAAGAGCACCACACTCACCTGGGAGAGATCTCATCCCTGGCTGGCCCACAGCTCCTCCCCTGCTGCCTACTATCTGCATGGAAACAGGAATGTCATCTTGAAGGCTCCTCAAACTCCTGCTGATTTAGCTTTTAGCCACTGAACCGTATCTGCTTTGCCTGGTGGTTTGTATTTTTAGTGTCTCCTTCCCCCGTTGTTGTCCTCTCTTCCCCTCTTCTTTGAAATACCCCGGTTCAACTTCAAATCGTTTGTTTAACACAGCTGCAGCAAGATTTAACAGAATTAGCAAGAACTATATCCCATGCCTCAGGAGATGACTGGAAATTCCGTGCATGGATTAGAGAGCAGCAAAAAAAAGGACAGAGGATAAAGGACAGCTGCCAGAATTGTTCTGGTGCACTAAAAAGCAAAGGGGCACACACAAACAATTCCTGCTGGGAATTACTGCCCAACAAAAGCCTGTCTGGCTCCATGGCCAGAGGCCACCACTGCTTGTTTGAGATTCATTTTATCCTGTGAAAGCAGCAGCTCCCCAGCACAGACTACTCCCTCAGCCTACAAAAGCATTGCCACAGCCAGGGATATCTCCTCTACTATTAACAAAAATAAGTCTCTTATTTCTTTATGTATCTATAATATATAAATAGATGATAATTTCTTTTTATTAATGTAGCTAAATATATTCTACAAATAAGTTATTCGGAGAACATCATCTCTAAGTCAGCAAGTGCTGCTATAGCCAGTGGAGGAATTCCTTATGAATGGTCCTTTGAAGTACTTTAATTACCAAGCAGCCAATTATGGAAGCCTAAGTCAGTTTTCACGCTGCCAAGAGACTGACTTTCAGACATGATCCACACTCTGCACCTGTTTAGAAGTGAAAATGCAGCTCTCTTTTCTTAGGGTCCCTGTCCTCACATACAAAGCCACTCCTCAGTGACCAGTGCAACCTCCCAGTCCACACTGACAACCTGAAGGTACAAACAATTGGCACCAAATCACTCAAACACTCTTCAACAGCAACCCTGAAACTAAAGTGAAGCCAGAGTTACCTCCTACCACACCCTAACTCGGTCCTTATTAGTGCAACTCTGACACAAAATCTTCTTACAGGCAAAGACATCTGTAAACCAAGCAAGTGTCAAATGATAAAAAAACCCAACCCACACTGCATGGAAAAATCCCAAAGGATTAGTGTCAGAAAATATTTGGCAGCAAGAGATTGGAAAAAACCATGAAGGCCTAGCAGAAGAGTGGCTACACCAGTCCCTGTGGGGAGGTTGTCGAAGCAGATCTGCTGCAGGAAGGTTTTGTTATTGAAGCTTTTCATCTCCTTCTTCCACATCCTTCAGACTGAGCACCTCCAGGGATCCTTTCCCTTTTGTCTCACTGCGGATCAGCTCGTCGATCTCCCTGAAGCAGCCTGGGTCAATAAGGCACACCTGGAATGTTCCACATTTCATCAGTCAGCCAAGAATGTTTCAATTTCACCAGCCCCTACCCAAGGCCCAACATTCACTTCCATTAAAACAATCCTGGTTAGCTAGAGAAGGACTCTGCAGAGCTGACAAGCACTATCTGGCAGCAATCTTTCCACAGAAACTCTACAGTTCCAGATCCCCATGCTGGACATGGCTTTTGCCAGCTGGGATTGCTGGATTCCAATCTGTTCTCATGAAGATTTTAATACCAATTTTTGCTTTACCACACACTGATTTTTAAAGAAAAATAATTACCCACTTTAAAAATCCAGACCCAAGCCACCAAATTAATAACAGTAACCTTCCACATATGAGAGAAACTTATCAGTGTTGCAGGATCATCACTGCTAAGAGGAATTGCACTGTGCACTACTCAGCTTGGAGCAGCAAGCTCTGGATACCAAAGGCTGCTTCCTGCTCACATCACTAGGATTGTATGAAATTAAAAATTCTCAACTGCAGCTCTGATTCAGGATCTCTGGTAAACTTGCAGTTTATCTTCCATCTATGAATTCATCTCCTACTAAAACACACAAGGCGTAGTTCAAATAGAATCTGAAACCCAGGGACTGCTTTTTGCTTACCATTTCCAGCTGTTCCTGGAAGTCTTCACTCTCAATAACTTTAATCAGTGGCTTGAGCTTCTCTTTCAGCTTCTTGCCCTCCTTTGCTGGCAGGATAAACCTCAGCCTCATGTGAGCACGTTCAATCTGCATGGTCTCCTTCAGCTGCCTGATCACTTCCAGGGCCTGTTGGACAAGAAAAAGAGCCTTTACACACCTGCTTAAAACCCAGCACCCAGATCCAAATCTTGAACCTTTTCCCCAGCTTCAGAGCCATCTCAGTGCTGGTCACTGCCACTCTGCTGCAGGGAGGCTGCTATCATGCTCTTTTGACAGATTAACAAGAAAAGGCAGAGTTCTTGTTGTTTGTGATCACTTTGAACACTCAAAAACTGTCTGAAATAAAATTAAATGGTTATACTGCAAAACACCACAAACCCACGTGGTTTAGATGCAAACCTGATATACCACCTCAATTAGCATAAATAATAAACCTTTTATTTCTTTTCTAGGCATATCACTGTTGGTTTCTTTAAATTTCTTTCTCCCTTCCCTGAATTCTCAGCAAACAAATTGCCTGAGTTTCAGGAGCTGCTTCTCTCCAGCACTCAGCTGCCAGATGGCTGAGTAATCCCTCTGCAGGCCCCAGATCCCAGGGCTTTGCTGATCCCCCTGGGACTGAGACCTGAGGAATTACGCCGGGTGACACCACCTTGGAGCAGGAGCTGATACTGCAGGAAACTCACCTGCTGCTTCGTGCTCTTGTTGGGTTTGACAGAGTAGTGAATGTCCTTCATGGCCCTTTCGATCAGGATCACCGTGTAGGGCCGCTTTGTCTCGGGGTTCACGCACTTGTCAGCCACGATGGTGGCGATGTCTCTGAACATCTGCTCCAGCTGCGTGTGCCGCTCCTTGTCCGACACCTGCAGCTCCCCTTTGGATAAAATCTGTAAAACAGAGAGATCGGTTAATGAGCATCACGGGTTTGAAGAGCGAAAAGTCCAGTAACTTTGTGAAATTTGACAGCTGCTTGAAAGGTTTGGTTAGACATGAAGTGCTGCAAACAATAACCAAATTAATAATTTGAATCATTACAACAGACAGCACTGGAAAGACTTCAGACAAAAAACTCACCACAGAAACACTGAACTGCGGCAAGAGAAGCACAGATTTCACAGAATCACAGCATATCCTGAGCTGGAACGGCCCCCCAAGGATCATCCAGTGCAGCCCCTGGCCCTGCACACACACCCCAACAACCCCACCCTGGGCATCCCTGGCAGCGCTGTCCAAACGCTCCTGGAGCTCTGGCAGCCTCGGGGCCGTGCCCATTCCCTGGGGAGCCTGGGCAGTGCCCAGCACCCTCTGGGGGAAGAGCCTTTCCTGATCTCCAGCCTGACCCTCCTTGGCACAGCTCCAGCTGTTCCCTGGGTCCTGTCCCTGTCACACAGAGCAGAGCTTGGAGCTGCTCTCGGGAGGAGCTGCAGACCCTGATGAAGTCTGACTTCAGACTCCTGAGGCTGAGCAGACCAAGTGCCCTCAGCTGCTCCTCGTGTGGCCCCTCCAGGCCCTTCACCTTCTTCATAGCTTTCTTTGGACTTGGACAGCTTTAGATCTTTCTTATATTGAGGCACCCAAGACTGCCCCAGCACTGGAGGTGAGGCTGCCCCAGCCCAGAGCAGAGCACCAGCAGGAGCTGGTGATGCTGGGCCTGGTAACCGCAGGACAGGGATGTCTCCTGGCTGCCAGGGCACGGCTGACTCAAGAGATTTACTGAAATCTCAGCACCCGCAGCAAGTCCACAGTTCATATCCCACCAATAAGGACTAAGAAATTAGATCTGTTATTAACACTTAAGTGAGCTCTCCAAAGTAAGCAACTGTCCACTTCCTTTCTCTGTATCCTTAATAACTTATCTTACGTGAGGACCTCTTCAGTGCTGGCTGTGTCCAGAGACATCAGTGCATGCAAGTTGTGTGTTAGACAGAATTCCTTCCAGCCACATGCACATGCCAAATTTAAAACCATAAAACAGAGCTACTGCTCCTTTTTACCCATTTCTTAACGAACAACCCTTTCACCTATAACAGCATTCTACAAACGCTCTTCAGTACAAATCGACCTAACCGTGTGACTAAATCTTCTCACATCTTTTATAAAGCAAAGCGTGTGAAACTTACCATCTTACAGATTTCTGTTTGGTCATCTGTCCCAAATGCTTGAACCAGATCTTCCTTCTTTGCCACTTGGCCCTTGGAGACGTTGACAAACACTGTATGTGTCTGCAGGACCTCATCGAGATCTTTCTCCCTAGAGATTGAGACAAGTATGGAAAACTTAGAATAATTCCAGACTGGTTTGGGTTGGAAGAGACCTTAAACCCCATCCAATGCCACCCCTGCCATGGCAGGGACACCTCCCACTGTCCCAGGCTGCTCCCAGCCCCAGTGTCCAGCCTGGCCCTGGGCACTGCCAGGGATCCAGGGGCAACCACAGCTGCTCTGGGCACCCTGTGCCAGGGCCTGCCCACCCTCCCAGGGAACAACTCCTTCCCAATATCCCATCTAACTCTGTTGTCTGTCAGTTTGAAACCACTGCCCTTCGTCCTGGCACTCCATCCCTCGTCCAAAGTCCCTCTCCAGCAAAGCAGCAATGCCAGGAGCACAGCTGCGTTCAGCGAGGAGAAACAGCTCCCGCTGCCCCGGGCTGAATCAGCACAGCTGGAACCTTCCACCACCGAGGTGTCACTGCCCAGGCACGGGCAGGGTGCTCCCGTTCTCGGCCCCGCGCCTCCTCCCGGGGCCAGAAGCGGGCACCGAGCACCATCCCCAGCCCCAGAGCCGGGTCCCGCACGGTCATTGCCGACCCCCCTCTGGCACCCCGGGCCCCACACCGGCCCTTCCTGGCCCCCACATAGGGTCCCCTCCCGCGCCACTGCCGAGTCCCCACAGAGGGCCCCCGGATACGGCCCCCTCACACCCGGGTCCCCACACGGGCCCTGCCCCGGGCCCCACGCCGGGCCCGAGCCGCCTCCCCGCCGGCTCCCCGGGCACTCACGCTCCGCTGCGCCAGCCCATGACCTTGTTGCGGTAGCAGGCGATCTCGAAGCGCTTGCCGGCGCGCCGTGCCCGCACCACGGCCACGTTGGTGAGGCGGATCTGGTTGGTGGGGGTGAAGATGGACATGGCGGCGGCCGCTGCTCCCAGCCCGGCCCGGCAGTGAATGGCGGCCGTTCCGGCGCGGGCGGAAGGGGCGGGAGCGGCGCATGGCGGCGTGAGGGGAACGCCGGGCGGGAGTCGGGTCAGTGCCGGCCCGGGGAGCCGGCGGGGCGCGGGGTGGTGGCTGTGTGTGAGAGAGAGAACCGTGGTGGGGGGAACAGGATAACCGGGTCTGTGGGGTAAAAACTGTAATAACTGTGTGTGTGCGGGGGATAACCGTNGGGGTGGTGATAACCGTGAGGGGGGATACATCAACCGTGTTTGTGGGATAATAACTGTGTGTGTGGGCTAATAACCGTGAAGGGGGAATATAATAACCCGTGTGTGCGTGTGGTTTTAACTCTGAGGGGGTGCTGTGGAGGGAGATGAGGGTAATGACCGCGGGGGTATTTATTAACCGTGAGTGGTGTAGGGGGGAAGTAACTCGGGGGGGTTGTGTTTAATAATTGTGAGGGTGCTGGGATAATAACCGTGAGAGGCAGGGGAAGGTGAGGCAATACCCGTGAGGGGTATTTGGGAGAGAGAGGGGCATTAACTGAGANATGGCGGCGGCCGCTGCTCCCAGCCCGGCCCGGCAGTGAATGGCGGCCGTTCCGGCGCGGGCGGAAGGGGCGGGAGCGGCGCATGGCGGCGTGAGGGGAACGCCGGGCGGGAGTCGGGTCAGTGCCGGCCCGGGGAGCCGGCGGGGCGCGGGGTGGTGGCTGTGTGTGAGAGAGAGAACCGTGGTGGGGGGAACAGGATAACCGGGTCTGTGGGGTAAAAACTGTAATAACTGTGTGTGTGCGGGNCGCAGCATCTATCGCATTTGAGGAAATTGAGTAGAGGTTAAGAGAATCCCTATAGCCGGTTTGGGCAAAACTGGGAACACTGGGCAAGTGCTCTTGGCTTTTTTCTTTTGTGAGTCTCAGTGTTGCTGCTGGAGGGGTGAAGGGCATCCCCTCAAGCCTTTGATCTGGTAACTTGAGTAACAGCCAGTATGAGTTTCCAGCTTCTTGGAAATACTTGGATTGTGTGCTCTTGACTGATATCTGCAAAAACAAGATCCAAGCTGCAGATGACAGTGGGAGGGTGTCAGCTGTGTTCCTGAGTCAATAAGTATCACAAAGCAGCCTTTTTGGAGTGCCTGAATATTCCATATAAAATAGATGTTCCCAGACACCACGCGAGTGCATTCCTGGCTGTACCCTGGCATTCTGTGCCCTGAATATTTTGAAACAACCTGAAACATCTCAGTTGTTCCAAATCAAACTTTACTCGCATCAGAGAATTCTGTGAAAGTGTTTCCAGTTGAATCCAGGTTTCAGTCTGCCCTTGAAACTCTTGTTTGTAATCAGTGTGACGTCTAATGTGTGTAAACCAGGGTTGTGTTCAGCAAAGTTCTGTGCAGGTGCTTTCCCCCTTGGACTGGAGCTTTCTCACTCCAGAGAGCTGCATTTGTTGGGTTTGTGTAAAACTAAGGCCAGTACGATCCAGTGGATGTTTCACAAGAACTTTTTCCTTTCAGGCACTTGGACAGCACAAGTATTTTCTGCTTTTCCTTGTAACAGAGCTGCCCTATAAAGGAAAAACCCGGAGTTTCCCTCTGACAGTATGGAGTGTTAGCTTGGAGCTCAGCTGACACACCTGAGGAGGTGAAGGCTTCTTGATTCAATTTTAATGCCTTGCCTTCAGCCAAAAGCTGCAAAGCCTGGGCAATAGCTGATGACGTGAGGCCGTGGGTACTGTGTGATTAATTTGTGTGTGCTCATTCCATATTCGCACTGCAGGAATCTGTGACATTCCAGATTTAGATGTCTCGATGGATACGTGGAGCTACTTCCATACTTGCCTGGTGTCCATATGGCTGCACAGATTTTACATCTATTCTGCTGTTGCTTTTGGGATCAGCCTTTGGATTGTCATTCAGTTCACCACCACCAGAACCAAAAGGAAGGTAACTGAGCCTGTCAGCACTTTTCTCTGAGTAGACCCCAAGAACCTGGGTAGAAGTGAGTAGTTACTGGATAAAGGCACCCACTGAGGGTGCTGCAAGTCCCAAATGCAGTTTAGTTGCCAGGTTATGATGCTCAGCCGGAATTGTTTGTGTCTGTGGGTCACTAAATGCCCTCATTGCTCTGACACTGGGGCAGAGCTCAGCAGGACACTGGGAGAAAGTGTCCCCCTGGCTTGCTCTGTCACTCCAGGTAAACCCTTCTGCTTGTGCCCAGTGTTTGCACCTTCATGTTTTCAGTATGCTACTGACAGGGTTGGGCAGGTTTTAGGATGGGAGGGGATTAGGCCATTCAGGAATTGAAAACCTCCTTGTGCAGGTGGGTGAAGATCTGCTGCAGGAGCTGGGAGGTTCAGCTGCATCCTGCTACCTCCCAGACGAGTGGGTATTGTAGCATGGCCTAGGTCAGGAAAACAGGTCTCGGTGTGTTTGTCTGGGTGTGAGAGGAACCAAAATGCTTTGACTGTTGCTGAGAGTGGCCCTAGGATTTGAGTTTTAGTTGCTCTTGGTTTGACATCCCTTGGAAAAGGGACTGCATGTGACACAGCTCTTGTTTCATAGGGTGAGGAATCCCACGGGAATCCTGCTTCCTCCAAGGGAACAGCAGACAAACTGGGAAATGGATGTGCCCCCCCTCAGGCACAGGAGGTCCATGTTGCTGGAGTGAAGATTTTCTATGGCTCTCAGACTGGCACAGCAAAGGTATCTATCTGTACTTTTATTGCACATCTGTGAAGTTGCTTTGAAATATTACTGGGATCCGAGAACGTTGCTCGCCTTAAGACACTGCCCTAGGTGCAGATCTGGGAGTTCATCAGCACATTCATTAGCTCGTTACAGTCATTGCCCAACATGCAAGATAAGTGAAAATTAAATAAAAATAACAATTTTTCTTCTTCCTTTAAGCAGGGCATGCAGTAAAGCTTGATTATAAAGCTAAAAGTTTACTCTTGCACTATAATTTTAATTTTCTAGCAGGTCTTTGTAGAGAGAAGTGCTGGTTTTGGTACTTTCTCAAGAAGAAACGTAATTTGCGTGTGTAACTGTGAAGTGATCAGTCATTGTAATGTTGTAACTGCCAGCCAGTGTACTCCACTTTTGTTTGAATGTGAGGAATTGCAGTGCCAGTGTCCAGGTCTCCTGTGTCATTATTCTTCCTGTGCTGGGAGAAGTCTTGTGGCTGAGCACAGCAGGGTTTGTGTGGGTTGAAGTAATTGATAACTTCATATGTTTCTTTGTTCAGAGATTTGCCAAAGCTCTGGCTGAAGCTGTTACTTCCCTTAATTTGCCTGTGGAAGTCATTAACATGGGAGACTACGATCCAGAAGATGGTTTATCAGAGGAGGTGGGTATGGCATAACCATCAGTAAGAAGTACAAGTTTTTCCTGGGGTTCTCAAGGCTGTTTCCCTCTTGTATTTTTGTCCTGTTGTCCTGGAAATCCCCAAGGCTCTGTGTTGAAAATTGCTTCCCTGCTCTATATGCAAGTGTAGACCATCAGCCCTCAGCAGAAAATACCTAAATTTTTAAAATTTACAAGCACCAGTAGGACATTTTGCTGTGACAGTGACTCTGTGTGAGCCAGTTTTGTAACTCGGGGGTGAGCTGGGTGAGAGTGGCTCGCCAGGTGCCCTGTACACCTGGGCAGGGTTCAGAACCAGAACAGGAAGGTGGTGATGCTTCTGCAGCCTTTAGAGGCTTTCAAGTTAGAACCTCCTTGTGAGATGTATTTCTGTGGAGTAATCCTTGATGGGTTTTCCCTCTGTGAATATTGATAGTTGCTACTTGAGAGTTTTAATTAACCCTAACAAAAGGTTTTGATGGGAACTCTGTGCTGGAAATTCCTTAGGGTTTCAGTATGAGTTGTCAGCATTTGATACTGCCCCTAACAAGCCTGCAAATGTGAGGTTGCGGAGTTTGAAATATTTATCCATGGGGTACTTTGCTGCTGAAGGAGTCGGGTCAGGAAGCTGCTGATTGGGCTGGATGTCCAGTTCTGCTCTGCCACCGTGTCCCTGTTCAGCTTGACCTCTTCCTCTTAGTTTAAGATGCTCTGCAGGTTGTTCAGCACCCTTGGGATTGTCACCTGCACCATCCCACCCCAACAGCAGACAGCCTTGTCTTTTGACTTCTCCCCGCTGCCTGGGTGTTGTAACTCTGTGCTTGAAGAGAAAATTCTGGAAAATGTGGTGATTTTTTTTCTCTCCTGCCCTGTGTGTGTGACCAGACAAGCAGCAGGAACATCTGTGTGTTCCTGGTGGCCACCTACACCGAGGGGCAGCCACCGGAGAGCGCAGCCTGGTTCTGCAAGTGGCTGGAAGAGGCAGCCAATGATTTCCGTGTTGGGAAGAGCTTCCTGCAGGGCCTGAGATACGCCGTGTTTGGGCTGGGAAACTCGGCCTACGTGGATCACTACAACACAGTGAGTGTCCCCCGAGCTCCCCGTGTGGCTTCTGCTCCTCTGAGAGCCTCAGCTGCATGAAATGCTTCCAATCTGAGTGGTGCTGGTGGTCTGTGTGGGGATTGCAGCTGTTGTGCTGACTGGGTGAGCGACTGAGTTTGGGGCATGGGCAGAATCCCAGAGCCACTGAGCTTGGAAAAAAACCTCCAAGATCATTGAATCCACCCTGTGCCTGATCCCCACCTTGTCCCCAGCCCAGAGCACTGAGTGCCACACCNATCCCTGCCCTGGTCCTGCTGCCACACCATTGCTGGTACAAGCCAGTGCCATTGGCCTTCTCGGCCACTTGGGCAGTTCAGCTTTGAAGCAATTGGATTTTAGATGGGAATGAGTCCCACAAGCACTGGGAGGTGTGCTAACATGTTTGGTAAATCCTTACTGAGTTCATTTCCCAGCTTTGAAAGCTTTTTGCAATCACCCGAGGGCACAGCACTGTCTGCTGTTGCTCTTGCTGCCTTTTAAACCTGACTCCTTTTTCTGACGTGGGTTTTAGCTTTATTCCCTGATGTGAACTGTGACAGTGTCTCTGCCTGGTCACTGGTCTCACCTCACACAGAAAAATGGCATCACTTGTCACCAGGCTGTGTTTAGAGCTGGGGCCATGTGTTGCACATGTGACCATTCTGACCAACAGGCACCACACAGCAGTCTGTTCCCAGAGCCCATCCCTTCACACAGGGGTGGCTCAGGGATTTTCCAGTGGAGTCTGAGGGGGTGTGGAGGTGTTCAGGCTGCCCTGTGTCTGTGCTGAGCCAGCACCTGAGAGGTCCTGCCCAGGTCCGTGCCCTGCAGGGCCGTGCAGCTCCCTGGCTCTGCTCCCAGGGCTGATCATTGCTTTTCTGGTTGTCTGCTTGAACTTGGCCTTGGTTTAATTTCCTTTGCAACCCTTCCTCCTGCCCAGGTTGGAAGGAGGATGGACAGGTGTCTGTGGATGCTCAGTGCCAGCAGGATCATGACTCGAGCTGAGGGGGACTGCAATGTGGCCCAGAGCAAGCACGGCAGCATCGAGGCTGACTTTGAGGCCTGGAAAGCCAAATTCCTGACTCGGCTCCAGGCGCTCTGCAAAGGGGAGAAGAAGCCCTGCAGTGGGAAGTGCAAGAAGGGGAAGTGCAAATCTTCAGGGAAGCAGAGCAAGGAAAGCTCGGATCATGAACATGGGAAGTCAGAGCATGAGAATTCTGAGGTATGGCCAAAATCCATGAAGCCTTGTTTTATTTGGAGCACTGTTTGACTTTGCCCCTTCCTCCTGCAGTCCAGAGAGCTGCTGTGGGAGCCTGATACTTGTTCTGGAGCAGAGGGAGAAGAGGGCTGAGAGCCCATGGCAATAACAAGTGGAATGAGCCATCCAAAAGGACCAAAGGATTAGTGATGGATGCAGGCTTGGTGGTGTTTGTGTGGTGAGAGAGTCTTGCTCCTGGCTGGGGGAGGTGACAGGTGCTCCAGGGAGCCAGTCTGGGTTCTCAGCAGAGCCTTTGCCTTGTCCCAAGGCCAAAGGGACAGTTGAGTTCCCTGTGAGTCATTAACCTGCTTCACTTCACCCTGGTGGAGCTCAGCTGCTCTGCCTGCATCCCAAGGTTTTCCAAAGGCAGCTGGGGAGTGTGAGCAGAGCGAGCCCTATCTGTCCTGTGTGTGTGTCTGCCTGGAATAATTTCTCTCTTCTGGAGTGTTTATTGACTGCAGATTTTGACTTAAAAATCCTCTCTATTGCTCTCCAGGGCAAGACCCAGAGCTGCTATGGCACTTTAACCCTCCCTCGAGCCATTTACTGTGGGTTGGAAGTTATTGGTGGGTTGAGTTTTGTAGGAAAGTAAGTGGTTCTTCTGGTTAGGTTTGGAACTGCTGGCTGCTGCAGGGGCAGGAGCAGTAAATCTTGCTGTCAGCAAGGCACTTGGGTTTAAAGGGGTTCAGGGTTCCATATCCATCCTACAGGTTTTTGGTAGGCTATTCCTTGTTTTCAGTGGTCTTTACTGATGAGGAGAGCTCATTTCACTGGTTAGCTTAGATGAAGGTTATATGTTTAACAGTGAGAAATTCTTAACTCTTTTTCTCTGCTCTCTCCCACAGGCAGAGGAATTGTTTGAAACCAGTAGTGAGGAGGAAGCTGGAGGCACAGATTCTGTCATTGATGTTGAAGATCTTGGCAATATCATGGGCCACATGAAGAAAGCAAAGGTACTGCTGTTAGAGGGGGTTTGGAATGGTCAGGTCTTGGTCACTGAGCAGGTGGATTGATTAAAATGTTACTGGCTGGATTTGGATCTGTAGGGTTTGGTTAGAGAGAGAGTAAAATATGGGCTATGGAAGAAGCTGTCCCAAAAAAGAACATCTTTGGAGATGTGTTGGGTGGAGTCACAGACTGACTCTGACTTGCTCACCAAGCTAATACTGCCGTGCTAATCTGTGATTTCCAGTCTGAGGGAAGATTTATTTGCCGAGCTAACACTGGATCTGGCTGTGAATCTCTGCCACTGAGATTCCCAGCCAAGTGCTGAAACACAGGTCCTGTTCCTGTACTGCCTGTGGGATGTCACTGAAATCCAGCTGTGTCAGGACAGGGGGCAAAGCTGCAGGAACACCCAGCTGCCAGAGCACCTTTGCCTTGCTCACTGCTGCCCTGGGGTGAGGTGCTGTGCTTCAGACATGGGGCCTGTCACACAGCCCCAGTTCCTGCTCCGTCCCGGCCTGTTGCTGGCTCTGTTCTCAGTGGTGCTGTTGGTGTTCCTTTCCTGCAGCTGGGATGTGTCACACTCCTCTCTGGTTTGCACACACGAAGGAGCGCGGACAGGGAGTAGCTGCAGGGCCTTGCTGTGCTCCCTGCTCTTTGCTGGCTGAGCAGTTGTTGATCAGGGTGGGCAGGGGTGGCTGGGACGTGTTCTGAGCCCATCTGCTGACCCCCTTCCCTCAGTCACCTCTGCAGGGTGCTGGCATTCCTTGTGCAGCCTTGAGCTGCTGCCCAGGCCCTCCTCACCAAACTGACCTCTCTAATTACACCTTCCTTCCCTTGGGTGCCTCTGCACTGTGGGCTTCTCGCAGCCCTTTCCCAAAATGGGGCCCTGGCCCAGGGTGCCCAGAGCAGCTGTGGCTGCCCCTGGATCCCTGGCAGTGCCCAAGGCCAGGCTGGACACGGGCTGGGAGCAGCCTGGGGTAGTGGAAGGTGTGGAATGAGCTGGTCTCTGAGGCCCCTGCCTATCCCAACTGCTCTGTGACCCTGTGGAAATAAAACCGTGTCTGCAGTGCTCTGAGCTGAGGTGGCACTGCTGGGCCGCCTGAAGCCAGGCTTACAGGAGGATGTGTGCTTGGAGGGCAGGAGCTTACAAGGGGAGCACGGGGATCTCTGCTCCTCACCTCGGGGAGGGGAAGGAGGTAAATCAACACTTGCTGCTGTTCGTAACCAGCTCTGTGAGGAGAAGGGGCCAGGCCGGCTGCTGTGGGAGGGCTGTGTCCCGGGGCCGGTGCGGGCCTGTGCGCTGCAACTCGTGAGGGAAGCGTGGGGGAACCCTCTGGCTTCCCTTGGCGAGGAGAAAGGACCTCATCTCCTCACGGCAGACCTTGTTGTGTCTCCTCTCTCCCGCGCTCACCACTAGAGGTCAGCGGCCGAGAGGGAACCGCGGGTGCTGCAGCCGCCGCTGCCGGGCCGCGCCTCAGCCCTGCCGGGGCCGGCGGGCACGGCCCGCGGGCTGTGAGGGCTGGGCACCGGGCTGTCCCTGGCTGACAGGATCCGGCAGCGCCGTGATAGAGGAGCAGTGTAATCCAGGGAAACCGCCCGTCATAGTCCAGTTTACAAATAAACAGTGAGCGCAGCACTACAATACTTCCTGCTGTTCGCTGGAAGAAGTCAGTGCTGAAGCCAGCGTGGTGCGGGTTATATACAGGGCAGGGAAAGTTCCCTGCTGTCTGTGCCTTTGGCTGGGGCAAGATCCAAACTGCTTTCTCCTCAGCCTCCCTGTTGCTCTGCTGGGCAGGGAGAGGCCTGGGTGTTGGATGTGCGTGTGCTCTGCAGTAGCTGTGTCTCCGTGCAGGTCAGGTTCCTGTGGCTGTGGCCCAAGTGCCACCCTGATCAGAGGGGCAGCTGCTGTCTGAGCACAGACACGCACCTGGAGCTGGAACCTGCAGGTGCTGATCCTTTGAGCCTTTTCCTGGAGGAGCTGGCAGAGCTGTTGTGCTGTGAGAGCTGAACACTGCCCTCCTGCAAAGGGTTAAATCCTGAGCAGGCAGGTGTTGGTGTGGACCTGAGAGCTCACTCTGAGTGTGCTTAAGTGCACCACTGTTTAAGTCCCATTCCCTTTCTAAGGCTCTGAGTCTGTGCACTGAGAGGTTTCCTGTGCCAGGTGAGTTGTCCTCCCTTTGGCCATTTTAGCCATTTTGCCTCTCATGGAATGCTGAACTGTGTAAAATTGGTGTGACACTGTTGTTTCACCCTGATGTGACCTGTTGTCCTGCAGGGATCCTTGCCCACACAGCCAAGTGCTCTGGGCTTTGGGATCTGAACTGGTCACACACAGGTGACCAAGTCTGAGAGAAACTTGTGTATCTTCAGGGTTCTATCACAGACTGTTTTTGCTCCTCAGAGTTCCTTGGGTTTGGAATGTGCCTGACACTTCCCAGCGGTTCTGTGGGTGTCAGTGTTGGGTGTTCACCCCTCTGCCTATGGGAGGTGGAACAGCAGGGTCTGCCTTGTGCATTGCAGTTAATTTGAAATGGTTTTGGGTCCAGCTTTCATCTCTTCTGCATGAATTGCCTCTTGTGCGATTCACTAGCAGGTAAGACGGCTGTGCAGGCACAGATAGTCAGAATTCCTTGTTGTCCTGCCTGTTCTGGGATGGCAGAGTGAGGCTGTGGAGGTGAGTGGCTCTAATAAATGCTTGCTCACATCTCTGCAGGTGATCTTAGTTTAATTCTGCATCTGTGTTTTTTTGTTTGCATTGATGGAAATCAAGGCTGAGTTTCATTTACAGCTTTTCTCCCAATGTTCTGCAGGTTCAGTGCACTTTGTAAAGTATTGTCAAAGGGCTTGAAGCAGGTGCTGGATTCTTGCATCACTTGGACCAGGCAAATGGATTCAGGAGTTCCAGGGGAATGCCAGAACCTCTCTGCCTGGTAGAGTTATAGCTATTACAGGGTCTGAGTTAGGGAAGAGATGGATTTTTAAAGGGCTGCTGAGTGTGAAGTTTACACAATTCATGGTGATGGTGCCTTCTGCACACTGAGTCTGAGCCCAAACTGACACAAGGTTAGGTATGTAGTGGTAGTATCTTCAAATATGTGAACTGGTGCCTGATACAACAGCAAATTCCGCAAGAGTTTACCAAATCTCATAGTTTGTGCTGGTGGTTTTTTATGCATTTAAGCACTAGGTGGACTTTGGAGTTTTGCAGTCATGGCACACTTTGCCTGTCCTCCAGAGTTCCTCCCCGATGTGGATTTATCAGGGAAAGTGAACTCTGATGGTGTTTGTGGCCTGCAAGGTGCCATTAATCACAGGGACACCCGTTCTTGGTGTGGATTATCTCCCCCAGCTGGGAGATCAGCTGAGAGGACAGATCCATCTACACTCATTCCCAGGGAATGGAATGGCGTTATTAACCTTCATATTTATAAACTTCAGGCATGAGTAATAGCAATAATGATATCCTGATTCCTTGTTTTGATGGGTTTGGAAGCAATCAAATGAGCATATTTTGTTGGCACAATTTTGAGATGGATGCTCATGTTTTCTAAAACAAGCAGTGCGATGATGCTGACAGGCTCATTTGCAATGTAAAGAGAGAGGGGGGGTAATTGGAACACACCAGGAACCAAACCCTCCCCTGGAGTGTGTTCTGTGAGTTTGTGTCCCTCTGCATCCATTTGCTGCAGGGGAGCTTTCCTGGGCCCTTTGCCACTGCTCCCTGGGAAGTCACCCTGTGTTAGCCACTGTAAATCTCACCCCTTCCAAGGTTTCCTGGGAGCCCTTGGAGTCTGGGGCTGCCGTGGAAGCCCAAACCTTGCACCCCTGGCTGAAGAAACTCTTGAGGAAGCTGAGTTTGGTTGGAGCGGGGCAGTGAGGTGTTTCAGGCCCAAGGCTTACAGACCAAGGGTCATGGGCAACTTTGTGCTACAGACAGAAACTGTTTAAAGTAGGAGAGAATAGTCATTGGTATTTTAACCAAGCTGAACAAAATCTGTGTACGTAACTGTCACTTAAAACTCATGTGGACAGCTCCAGAAACTTCAGCTTTAATGGGTGAAGGATTCCTTTATGAAAAATGTGTCCCTACCTGCAGCAGCTGTTTCTGGGCCAGATTTCAACCTGTGCTACTCTGGCTCAGAATTCACTGTGAGCCTACATTTTAAAATAAGCTTTAAGAAAAGTAATTTAACTTCTTGGGGACTACTTCTATCAGTAATAGCGGAATTTGCCAAGGGGCACTTCACCCTTCTCCTTTCCTGGGTTCAAATCTTTTTTCTCTAAACCCTGGCTAATGGAAAGGATTACAATTGCTAAATAAAATTACAAGAGATCTTGAGGCTTTTTCTGAGTAAGGCTTGTGAGTGATAAAAGGGAAAAAAAAACCCCAAAATAATTTTACTGTAACCTTTGGCTGGACATTCAGTCTCTGACACGTGGTGTGGCAGTGGCTTCCTTGGTAAAGGCATTTGAGGGCTCTGAGTGTTTATTTGCAGCCTTTTCCTGACCACATCCTTCGGTGGAGATGGTCAGGACTGACCCTGCAGCAGCCCAGCCCTGCTGCTGACCATTTCTCACCAACTTTGGGCTCCATTCCTCAGGTGTTTTTTTTTTTTTTTTCTTCTGTGCATTTTTAAAGTTTCCTGTCTAAGGACAGAGTTGAGCAGAATTCCCCAAATTCTGCAAATCAGTACAGCAGAGCCCCTCTGCGCTGGAGCCAGGCTGGGAGAGCTGGGGGGGTTCAGGATGGAGCTGAGAAGGTTTTGGAGAGACCTCAGAGCCCCTTCCAGGGCCTAAAGGGGCTCCAGGAGAGCTGGAGAGGGACTGGGGACAAGGGCTGGAGGGACAGGACACAGGGAATGGCTTCCCACTGCCAGAGGGCAGAGTTAGGTGGGATATTGGGAAGGAATTGTTCCCTGGGAGGGTGGGCAGGCCCTGGCCCAGGGTGCCCAGAGCAGCTGTGGCTGCCCCTGGATCCCTGGCAGTGCCCAAGGCCAGGCTGGACACTGGGGCTGGGAGCAGCCTGGGACAGTGGGAGGTGTCCCTGCCATGGCAGAGGTGGCACTGTTTGGGCTTTAAGGTCCCTTCCAATCCCAACCTCTCGATGGAGAGAGACTATTTTTGACCACTTGAAAAATTGCTGTTGAAATGAAATGTTCTTTTTAGTCCTGAACTCCAAGGAAAAGAAAGAAATGGAGTGGAGAAGTCTTTCCAGAGCCATTTGAAAAAGAATCTGCAGAAGATGGCAGGAGTGTGGAAGGGTGTGTGCTGCCTGCTCTGTGTGAAAGAGGGGAAGAGACGGAATGGAAAATCTTACTGGTTTGAATTGAGGCATTTGGGACACTTGTTTAACTGTGTTAACTGGGCTTCAGTTGGGATTTTTGCTGCACAGAAGAAAGAAATAAAATGTGAAAATACGGCTCAGTTTCCAAGTATAAGCAGTCACTTTTGGGTGGACACAGACTCATTGTTAGTTTTGACTCCTTTGGTTCCTTTGAAAATCAATCTTTCTGCCTTGTCCAAGGAAATCTCCCAAATCCAACAAGCCCTGGCAGGGCCCCTCGGCAGTGCGTGTGTTGGAGCTGTGCTTCAGCAGCACCTTGTAAAAGCTGCCCTACAGCAGAGCAGCGCTCTGAATCCCCTCTGCAGCCCTGCAGATGGGCTGGAAAGTTGTCACCTGGGAGGTTTTTGTCCTTGAGGGCTTGGGCTGACGTTGAACCTACAAGAAAATGACGTTGGTGGGATCACGTTTCCCTCTGCATTTCACGGAAGATGCACGGTGCCCTTCCAGGCTCACTCGCTGGGATGGCAGTGTAAGCTCCTGTCACTGCTTGTCTGCAGGAGTTTGGGACTTCAAATGCTGCTGTAAATGTCCAAAAATCTCAACACAGACTTCTCAGACAAAAGGAAATGGAAAATTCCCCCTGTGAGGGTGGAGCTGCGGGTCTGTTTTCCTTTGTTTAGGTGGGAGCTGGGAGCTGCTGCCTCAGGGTGACACCAGGGACCTTCTGTTACCCTACAGCATAGGGAGGGAGGTGGGGGTTCCACTTCCTTATTTAAAATTTACAGGGGTTTCTCCTTCAGGAGAGAAAAGTCCTGTTTCTGAAGTGGGGTTTTTTTCTGGTTTTTTTGGTAGCAGTCAGAACCTCTCAGGGACTTCCCCCATTTTGAAGGGAGCCTACAAGGAAGATGGAGAGAGACTATTTACAAGGGCTGGAGGGATGGGACACAGGAATTGGCTTCCCACTGCCAGAGGGCAGAGTTAGGTGGGATATTGGAGGGAGTTGTTCCCTGGGAGGGTGGGCAGGCCCTGGCCCAGGGTGCCCAGAGCAGCTGTGGCTGCCCCTGGATCCCTGGCAGTGCCCAAGGCCAGGCTGGACCCTGGGGCTGGGAGCAGCCTGGGACAGTGGGAGGTGTCCCTGCCAGTGGCACTGGATGGGCTTTGGGTCCCTCCCAATCCAATGCATTCCTCGCTTCTGTGACTTTAGGAGCAGTTTCTGAGAGCCCCTGCCCCAGTGTTCGCTCCTGCCCCAGCCAGCTGATGTTTCAGTCATGGCCGGGTGCTGCATTGCCCCGTGCCCATCTCGGCTGCGCTGCTCTCAGCTCTGTGCTTCAGCGGGCAGTGCTGGGTGGGTGTGCAGCCTGTGATTATGTGGACTCTGGCAGCTGTTTTTAATAAGATTTGCTGTCTGTTGGGCTGTTTGAAGGTTCACAGCTCGCTCGTTCTGAGTTCCCTGTTCTCCTGTCTGCTGCAGGAGCTCCAGGCTGTCTCTGCTGGTGACTGACAGCAGCGAGGGCCGGGGTGCTGTGGGATTGACAGGGTGTTCATCCACGGGCTGAGCAAATTGCAGCTCTGTCTCTGCCTGTCACGGCTGAAGGGTGACAGCCTCAGCTCCGTTGCTGCCGCAGGACAGGCCCCAGGGTGCACCCTTTGCTTGTGTCAGGGGTGTCTTTGTGGAGTGGGCTCCCTGTCCCCTTCTCCTCCACGTGCTTCAGCCCTGCGGGAAGGGGGTTTTCTCAAGAAAGGAGTGCCATTCCCGTGGGCAGCCTGGTGTCCCCTCAGCTTCCAGAATCCCCACGGGGTTCCTGCTGGTGGTGGCCCTGCCAGCTGAGCTGAGCGAGGGGAGGAGCTGCCAGCACTGCTGGCTGTGCTGCTGCCCCTGGAGCATTGCTGCCAGAGCTCTGCTCCGTGAACTTTAACTCTCCATTCATGTAATTCATGAACTTTAATAGTTCATTCCCCAGCCCCTGGGGAAGTGCTGCTAATCCTTCTTGCTGCCAGGCTGCTTTTCCTGACAGCCTGGCCAGTGTTTCCCTCAGGGCTCTTCTGTTAGTGCTGCCTCCAGCCCTGGTGTGTTCCTGTTGGCTTAGTGCTTGTGCCTTTCGTTTGGGAAAAGATCCTGGAGCCTGTAGATGGATGAGGCTGTAAATCATGGCAAGGCCAAGGGTTCCCTTTGTCTGACCACTGGGAGGTTAAGCAGGAAAGAAATTGAGTTATAATTGGGTGTAAATTTTTTTCTGAGTGTAAAAGCTTTTGGGGGAGATTTTTTTCCCCTGCCATGTCACATCAGTAAATAGAGCCATGAGGCTAAAAGTGCTAAATTAACTTAATTTAGGGAATCATGGAATGATTTGGGTTCAAAGGGACCTTAAAGCTCATCTTATTCCATGGGCAGGGACACCTTCCACTCTCCCAGGCTGCTCCAAGCCCCATCCAACATGGCCTTGGACACTGCCAGGGATGCAGCCACAACTGCTCTGGACACCCTGTGCCAGGGCCTGCCCACCCTCACAGGAAAGAATTTCTCCCTAATATCTAACCCCAATTCCCTCTGTGTCAGATTGAACCTGTTATTCCTTGTCCTGTCCCTCCAGTTCCTGATGCAGAGCCCTCTCTGCCTTCCCTGGAGCCCCTCCAGACCCTGGAACGTGCTGTGAGGTCTCCACAAAACCCCCTCTTCTCCAGGCTGCACAGCCTCAGCTCTCTCAGCCTTTGTGTGGAGTTTTGGTGCCTTTTTTATTTTTCTGCCCCTGCACGATCAGTTTGAAGAGTGTTTGATGGATCAAGTGGGAAACACGGGGAGCTGTTGGGCACCTGGACATCCTGGAGAGAGCACTTCAGGGAGGAGAGCAAGTGGCAGTGGCACATCCTGGTGGTCGCCCTTGGGGTGGGAAGAGGGGTTTGGAGGAAGCCCTTTGAAACACTGGCACTGGGATTTGTCCTGGGGCAGGGAACTCTGAGGCCCTCACTTGGGTCAGGGGCTCATAATCCATGGAAGTTGTGTTTTCCTTGCCCTGGGAATGTGCTGCCTCTGCCTGTTGTGCTGCCTGTGTGAGAGGGAGAGGGAAGGGATTCCTTTTCCCTTCACCCGCAGAGCAGGGGGTCAGACCTGAGGTTCAGCTGCCTTCATTCAGAACCAAACCCCTCCAGCCTGCAGCAGGGCTGTGCTGAGCCTTCCAAGGAATCAGGCTGTATCCAGAGGTTCTCCTCATCTCTGGGCTCACTCCTTTGAGAGCTGCATCTCCAGCGTTTGGCAGTGAAGTATTTCAAGGGCCTGAAAAGCTGGCTCTTGTCACTGCTTGCTTGATTTGTTATGGAAAGACAGTGATTTGCCTTGGATTTACTGCAGGACTTTCTGCTAAATCACCACAACTGGAGAAGTTTGCTCTGTGCAAAGCTAACTTTGTTCTCTCCTCTCCAGCCCTAAATAACAGATCTGAAAGGTTTATTAAGCAAATGAGTAAAAATCCCCGTGCAGTGAATTCCATCTCCCACCAGGAGTGTGTGAAGCCAATCCCTGCCAAAGTGAACAGGTCAGGGATTGCAGGGCAGGGAAAAACAAAGCACTGTTTTGTTTACAGGCTCTCACACCAGGATCTGGGCAGGGAAAATTATGATCCTCTCTGTGAGGGGAAAATGGTCACTGAGCTGTATTTCTGCCCCGCCAGGATGGGATTGGGATGTTGTTCTCTTTAGGTGCTTTCTCAGGTGCTGCAGTGGCGGGGAGGGAGAGATGCAAATGCTCTCCATGCAGGAGGACTTGTCTGTGTTTGACGGCTCTCCTGGGTGGGGTGTCTCATTTGGAATTAAATCAATGGCTGCATTTTTAATGTTAGGATGTGCTCCGTAATGGAGATTTAATTCTTGTGGGAGGATTGACCTGGCCTGAGCTGGTAGAGCACAGGCCAGGAGGCGTCCAGGCTAAAATCCTGCTTAGGACTTTGAGGGGCTCCAAGTGATGGGATCAGGAGTGATTTGGGTGGGAAGGGACCCTAAAGCTCCTCCAGTTCTACTCCCCTGCCCTGGGCAGGGCACGTTCCTGTGGCCCAGGTCTCAGTCTGTGCTAAGGCCTGGTTCTGGGTTAAGTGATGCCTTGTTGCAGGGCAAACTCTTTATTTAACACTTGGAAGATGAAGATTTCATCTATTATGTCCTTCCTTCCTTATGCATGAAGCTTTCCCAGCAATATTAATATTTTACTGTTGAAGAGTCTTGCTGATAAATTAAGATCAAGGCTCAAGAAATGAGCTTTAAAACCCACTAAACGACAATTAATTATTAGATGTAGGCTTCCAGGGGAGTTTTGATGTGTTACAGAAACCAGTGAAGTCCTGCCTAAAAGCTCAGGAAGCTGAGTGGAAGGAAGTAGAGGATGGATACAGCTTTCTGCTTCAGAAAGGACCGTGTTGTGGTACTGCTTGTTGGAAAATACATTTCTGAGCAACATCTTGGAGACTGTGAGCACAGTTCTAGTCAAACAGAGTAGGGAAGGTAATAATCTGTCCCTAAGTGTTTCACTCTCCTATTTCCTTCTCAGGTGCTTATTAGGAGCTCTGTTTTGTCCTTGAACCTCTGTGTATGTGGGTTTTAATATTTAAAGTTATTTTTCTTTGGGGACACCTTTTATTTTCTGAATGTTGCTCAGGTACAGAAGCAGTCTGCTCACATGCAGCAGCAGCCAGATTCCTCTCCCTGTTCATGACGAGCAGTTTGGCAAGTCAGGAGCACTGGTTTCCTTAGTGATGCTGACAGTTGGTGTGGAGACTCAAACTGGAAGCATTTCCATTAACTTTTCCATGGCTTTGGAAGCCAAAAGATGCTTGGATGTGAAATAGCCTCAGTTCTGTCAAGACAGAATGTCCTCTGCTGGGTTTTGTTTGTTGTTTATCCATAACTCCTTCAATAAAAGCCATAAAGGACTGACAGATTACAAGCTGCATGAAATACCCGAGTAATTATTTCCACTTTGATGCTTCTTTGTGCAGACATGAAACAATAAACACCCATAAAGTCTCAGCAGTGACACTTGCACAGCAGGGGAGTCACCACTTGTTACGTGCCGGGGTTTGCTGCTCCTGCTTATGACTTTATCCCAGTATCTGATGCTCCTGCCTGGGGCTTAGCTGCGTGTGGGGAGCAGCTGGAAGCCAGGCTTGCAGGGGCTGCTGCTGGAGCTGGCTGTGGGGCAGGGGGAGCAGCCTTTTCCTGCAGGCCTTTGCTGTCCTGAATTTTGGTGGTGCAGGTGGCTGCTGCCTCAGGGGCCTCGTGCAGAGCTCTGTGAGCTCCTGAGGGCTCTCCCCTGAGCTCTCCCAAGCCGTGTCACTCCAGGCACACACTGGTTTGCTCACTGTGAGCTGACTGTGCACTCGTGAAACACTCGGGCTTAAAACCTGGAGTCACTCTTGGACGAGACTTCACACCCTGGTTGTTAAAGTATCCTTGGGGATTTTATTGCTCTGTCAGTGGGACCAATGTAGTGTGCTGTGGGGTTTTTCTTTTCCAGTCTACTGTCCTAGGTCACAGGTGGGAAGAGGGATGAAATGCAGGATTGCAGGGAAGCAGGAATTGCCGTGCGGGCACTCTCCACGGTTCAGCCCAGCAGCTGTGGCTGTGGCCGTGGCCGTGCTCGGAGTGGTGCCTGGCCCTGACTGGCTGTGCTTCCCTGTCTTCACACAGAGCGAGCGGGAGCTGCAGGAAGGAGCTGCTGGCACAGGGAGCAAGGAGGAGGCTGAGAGGAGAGAGATGATCACCCCGGCCCTGAGGGAGGCACTCACAAAGCAAGGTGAGGCTCTGCCCGCGGCAGCTGGGGCACAGCTCGGGGTCTTGGTGCTGGGTTTGAGCAGAGCCGTGGAAGGGGCTCTGTGTGTGAGAGGGGCTGCCCTGGGCCCTCGTGGCAGGCCCGAGGCACAGACAGGACACGCGGAGTGGCTGAGGCTGGCAGGGCCCTTGGGAGATCTTAACCAGCCCAGCCCAACACCGCCCAGGCAGGAGGCACAGGGACGTGTCCGGGTGGGTTTGGGATGTGGCCATAGAGGGAGACTCTGGGCCGGCCCTGGGCAGCTGTTCCAGAGCTCTGCCCCCCTCTGTGGGAAGAGATTCTTCCTCGTGTGGAGGTGGAATTTGTTGTGGTTCAGTTCATGGCCATTGCTCCTCGTCCTGTCCCTGGGCACCACTGAACAGAGCCTGGCACCATCTTCTGACACCCCCAGGGTGATGGGACCCCTCTCAGCCTTCCCTTCTCCAGACTGACCAGGCCCAGCTCCCACAGTCTCTCCCCACCAGGGAGATGCTCCAGACCCCAAATCATCCTTGTGGCCTCCACTGGACCCTCTCCTGGTCCTTTCTTGAACTGTGGAGCCAGAACTGGACACAGCACTGCAGAGGTGCCTCACTGGGCTGAGCAGAGGGGCAGGATCCCTCCCTGACCTGCTGGGAATGCTCTTCCCAATGCCCCCAGGATCCCAGTGGCCCTCCTGTCCCCCAGGAGTCTCTGGTGGCTCCTGGGCAGCTCATGCAGTGCCTGGAGCTCCCAGGGTTGGATGTATCGGCTGGGGCATCTCGAGAGAGGTGCTGATGGTCCCACACTCCTGAGCTCCCACAGTGTGGGTTTTTCAGGGAATATTTAAAGATCAGCTTTGCACCTGTTTTGCATCTTAGTTCCCTGCTTTTATCTCAGTTTCAGACTCTGGTTTTGTTGCTGAAACTCTGTTTCCAGAAAAGGAAGTAGTTCAAACTAATTTTAACCACCCACTAGATGTTTAGATCAGCCGCTCTCCAATGAGAGCAGTTGGAATGGATTTAATGCTTTTTTTTAAAAACAAAGGACCAGCCTGAGGAGAGCCAGACTGAGCCCTGCCATTCAGGAGCCTCAGCTGGGAGTGGCAGAGCCAGGAGAAGGCTGATGGGAGCTTCCTTGTCCTGCTCACAGGGAGACTAAAGGGAGTTCAGTCTGATTTCTCTCCTCGCTAAGGATGGAGTGTGCTTGGTTTGCTTGCTAAATCAGCGTTACAATGGCATTGTTAAGGTTGGAAAAGGTCTTTAAGATCGTCCAGTTCAACCATCAACCCAACACCACCCCCATGTTCAGCACTAAACCATGACCTTAAGTGCCCCATCCTCACGTTTATTCAGCACTTCCAGGGGTGGGGACTCCCCCACTGCCCTGGGCATCTCTCCTGCAGCTGCTGAGAGCGCTGCTGTGTCACTGAGAGCTGAGCTCCGGGTCCTGGCCTGTCCTGGGTGAGCCCAGCTGCTCCCAGGGGCTCAGCTGCTCTTTGGCCTGAGCTCTGCAGCTGCCTGGAGCTGTAGCTGACAGCTTTGGTCACTGGGTTTCCATCAGCCTTGGCACTGCTGGAAAGCAAAGAGCCATCGTGACCTTTGTGGTGGGAAGGAATGACCCAAAGGCTCAGCCAGGGGTGGCAGGGACTTCGCCTTCTCCTCGAGTCCCTCAGGGAGCTGCTGCTGGCTGGGAGCAGGGCAGGCCTTGGCTCAGTCCATCTGCTCAGCCTCAGTCCTGAGGGCTGCGGTGTGGTGGCAGTTCCTTTGGTTTTGATTGTCATGGATTTGACTGTATTTTGTTTATATTTTACCTCGTGTTTAAATGATTTATTCATGTGTTTAGTTAGTAGTGAATGAAGCAGGGGTGTGGGGCAGGGCTCTGTGCCGGCCCCGTGCTCGGTGTGGGGGCTGGAGCATTCCACCAGCTCAGTCTCACCAGCCCCTGCTGGTTTGGGCTGGGGTGTGAATGGAGCTGGGCTTTTGTGGCCGTTTGAAAATGAAAGCAGTGCTGGAGGGAAGGTCACCTTCCTACTATAATTTTTTGGACACAAAGAAGGCTCCCCAGAGAGCTCTGATTTCCGTGTGGTACTCCAGGGACAGGAATTCATTACCCAGATAAGTGGGTCCACATTTCTCCCTTCCTGCAGTGCTCAGGGTAGTGCCAGAGCTGGAGCCACTGGCAGGATCTGCTCACGTTCCTCTGCACTTTCACAGACTCTAAACTGTTGTGTCCTTACAGCCCAGCTGCCTCTCCCAGCTCTCCCTCCTCTGCTGCTCACCAAATTCTTCAGTGGTCACTCAGCTGTGAAAAAGAGATGCTGCATTTTTTTTTCTATGTCATACAACATTTTTTCCTGTAAATAACACACCAGGAGAGAGCTTTTGAAAAGGCTACAAAAATAACACAATCCCCTTCTTCCCTCAGCATCATTCTCCCTAAAATAACGAGTGCAGTGTAGTTAAAAGATTGTCTCATTTATTTTGCACCAACTGGTTGCTTTGGGTGGAGGCTCCGTGTCTTTTCAAGAGTATCCCTGAGGGCATAATTAGCCCAAGAGAAGGAAAATGAGTATTAGTGGTTCAGGAGAGAGCTGTTCTTTGATGCTGCAGTTGCATAACAGAGGTTTTCCTTGGAGCAGCATCTCCTCAGACCTTTGTGGTGCTCACTGTGGATTCACCTTCAAAGCAGTTTACCTTCCTGGAGGTAAAGGGAACAGTGCTTAAGAAAGGTTTCTATTTTAGCCCTGGCATTGAATTCTGGCTAAATTTAGCCTCCCCACTGGGTTGCAGAGGTGCGAGCCCGTGGGCTGCCTGCTTGCAGCTACCTTGAGAACAGGTACTCGGCAGTAGCTGCCTTTGAAAGTCCCAGCCAGAGACAACACAATTCCAGTTCCATTTCCAGCAGTGCCCAGCCCTGCCTGAGACACCACCACAGCCCTGGGCTTTGGTGAGCACCCCGTGCAGGGAGGGAGAGGCTGGCAGTGCCTGTGTGTTGGGTTTGCAGTGCTCCTGGTAGAGCTTCAGTCGTTGTGCGTGTCCAGGTAGCCTGAAATGAATGAAATAAACCGAAAACAGAAACAAACTTCTCATGCTCACACTTCCCGTGGTGCTTAGTGAATACAGCCCAATCTCACCTTCGCTTTTTGGGGTTGCTTGTAGATTTTTGACACAATCCCTTCTGGGCTGGAAGTTGGTTTTGCTTGGCCTGGGTGCCAGCAGGATTTGGTACAGGGTGAAGGACTCGTGAGCGTTTCCCATGTTCCTGATTTCCCAGGAAGTGCATTTAAATCCTTGGTGAGCTTTAGAGGGAGTCTCGACATGCTGTTTCAATAGGAAAGATGAAAGTAGAAAAACACAGTGGAGTTTTCTTTTTCTGTAGAACAAAGAAACCAAAACACCTGTATGGCAGGGAGGGTCAGGCTGGAGATCAAGGAAAGGCTCTTCCCCCAGAGGGTGCTGGGCACTGCCCAGGCTCCCCAGGGAATGGGCACGGCCCCGAGGCTGCCAGAGCTCCAGGGGCGTTTGGGCAGCGCTGCCAGGGGTGCCCAGGGTGGGGTTGTTGGGGTGTCTGTGCAGGGCCAGGGGCTGGGCTAGGTGGTCCCTGTGGTCCCTTGCAGTCAGGCTGTTCCGTGACTCAGTGGCTGACCATGACTTTGTGCTCTGCTGGGGTTGGTGCCATCGTTAGTCACGGCTGCTCCTGGATTTGCCAAATGTTTTATTGACGCTGGTGGTGTGACTGAAGCCAAGCACGTCCTGCTGGATGCTGGCAGCTGGGAGAGGGATTGATCGCTGCCCTGCCTGCCGGAGCTGTTGGGAGCTCAGACGTGATGTGTCTGTGCCAGCCACCTCCATCAGCCCTGCCACGTCACTGGGGGTGCTCAGCAGCCCCAGGTCAGCTCTGACGCACTTCCCTCAGCGGGGCAGGGGTGGAACAGCAGCAGTGAGCCCAGAGCCCCGAGAGCTGGGTGGTTGCTGAGGAGGCTCCAAGGGGGAATGGCTTCCCACTGCCAGAGGGCAGGGCTGGATGGGATCTTGGGCAGGAATTGTTCCCTGGGAGGGTGGGCAGGCCCTGGCCCAGGGTGCCCAGAGCAGCTGTGGCTGCCCCTGGATCCCTGGCAGTGCCCAAGGCCAGGCTGGACACTGGGGCTGGGAGCAGCCTGGGACAGTGGGAGGTGTCCCTGCCATGGCAGGGGTGGGGCTGGCTGGGCTTTAGGTCCCTTCAGACCAGACCATTCCACGATTCCATGATTTCTGAAGCTGCTCACTGTGTTTCTGCCATGCTCTCTGCTCTGCTCTCCTGCTGTAGCAGGACCAAACAGATCCCTGCTGCCCCTGCCTGGCAGCACAGTGGCAGTGGGTTAATGATGACCCCGCTGACATTGCATAAATTATTCTGTCCCACAAGGACGGTTTTGCTGCAGTCCAGTTGGTTCTGTCCTTACTGGTTAAGGAAGGCTACAGTTTAGCCCCAGGGTGCCCAGGACACCTCTATTTTACTTGTCTCCAAAGACAAGTGGTGCATTAAGAGGCAGCTCTTATCTGAAATAGCCTGGGCTGCTTCAGCAGCCACTTAAACTGTCGTGCTCTGACTTTGTGCTGCAGCTAAAGCTGTGCTTTGGCCTGTGGTTTGCAGTGGGGAAGGGCAGGCGAGAGGCTGACTTCAGAGAAATACTGAAGGCTGGGCTTTTCAGGCGCTCACCAACCTGGGGCTGAGGTTTTTAAAGGCATTTGGTGGCTGTTGCTGGCCCTTCCTGGGCCGAGGTTCCCAGTGCCTGCAGCTCTTGTGCCCAGCTCAGCCCAGCTCTCTGTGCTGAGCCTTGGGAGTGTCCAGTGTGTGGAAATGGGATCCAGAGGCATTGCACTGAGCTGGTGCTGCTGGCTGGGCGCTTTGCAGGCTCTGTGCTCCCGAGTTTGGGATCTGGCAGGCTCAGGGAGGAGCTGCTGAACTCCAGGTGGCACTAGCAGCCCGCGGCTGGCTCCGGGACTGGTGACACTGGTGCAGTCCCCAGAATGTGTCACAGAAATCAAATACAAGCCATGGGCAGATTAAAAATTTCTTTGCTAACTAACAAGTTACTCTGGGTGAGCAGAATAAATCCAGTGACCAAATCCAGGCACAGAGAAGGCTCCTGGACTTGATCAGTTCCTTAGGAAATGGCTGTAAATAAAGGACAAACATCCAGGGGAAAGGAAGGAGTCTGGAGAGCAGAAGATGCTCAAGTCCCTCTATGTGAGAGCTGCCAGGAGCTGGTGGAGAGCTCACTGCAATTCTGATGTGCAGGCACAGCTGTAGCATCTGATCAGGAGCAGAGGAGATGGGGAAAAGCAGCTTTGGGGGGCTGATTCTTCTCTCATGTGTTACCAGAGCTGGTAGAAATGGAGGAAAATAAAAATAAACACACTTGTATTTGAAGTGGATCCTTTTTTTGGTTTGTTTTAGGTTTTGGCAGGGCTTGGGAGAGTACTGGGCTTTGAAATTAAGTCTAAGCTGGAACAAAGTACAGGATATGTTCAGGCAAGGATCAAATTTGCTGTCCTTTCTTTGTGACGTGGCACTCGCCCCACACAAGGGGACAGTTGGGACAAACGGAGATGGGGGAAGGGAATGTGCCCTGAATGACTGAAAAGTGTCTCGGGAAAACAAAACAGAAAAGAGGTGCAGCTGACAGCAGTCTGTAGTTCTGTCTGGTACCTTTTGGGTTTGTTCTGGGTGCTTGAGGAGGAGCAGGTGGTGCCTCCCCTTCCAGCGTTCAGCCCGAGCTGACACTGAGGTGCAGCTCTTTGAAAGGCCAATTCTTGCAGATTTCTTGAATTTTCCTGTGAATGAAGAATCCCAGAATCCCAGACTGGTTTTGGTTGGAAGGACCTCAAAGCCCATCCAGTGCCACCCCTGCCATGGCAGGGACACCTCCCACTGTCCCAGGCTGCTCCCAGCCCCAGTGTCCAGCCTGGCCTTGGGCACTGCCAGGGATCCAGGGGCAGCCACAGCTGCTCTGGGCACCCTGGGCCGGGGCCTGCCCACCCTCCCAGGGTACAATTCCTGCCCCATATCCCATCCATCCCTGCCCTCGGGCAGTGGGAAGCCATGCCCCATGGGAACAGCTGAATCCCCAGTGGGACTGGGTGACCTTTGAGGTCCCTTCCAACCCAAACCATTCCATGGTCCCTTTCTGGGAGAGGGGGAGGGGCTGCTCTCCCCTTGGGATGGCAAAGCTGGTGCAGGAGTTGCTGAGGGATGAACACCTTTCCTCCAGCTCTCCTTGGGTCAGGGAAGGTCTCAGGAACCTGCAGGCGTTTGGGGGTGGATTTTTTGGGGTGAGCTGCCACGCTGGCCATGCCCAAGGCCTCCCTTCCCTAAGCCAGGCTTGGCTGATGCTGCTGGAGGTCACTGGTGGGACACGCTCGTGGCAAACACTGCCAGGGAGAGCTCTGGCTTGGGGGTGCTTTTGGACAAAGGGGCCGGGCACTGAAGGCTCTGCTGCTGCTTTTTCTCTGGTGTTGATGCAGCTGAGAGTGTCGGGGGTCTGCGAGGCTGTTCTGTCAGAGGCATCATGGCCCGTGGGTGTGGGAGGTTTTGTATTCCTGTGCTTCTGAGGGAAAGGGGCTCTTGGACTGCAAGAGACATCTGGGTCGAAGGGAAAGCCAGGTTTTGGGAATCCTTTAGGTGTTTGATGATCGGCTGTTGAGGCTGGATTTTGTTGTAGCTCCTGGCATTACCACCCCTGAACTTTGCCAGTCTCATTTTTCTGGCTCTAGGCTGGCTCTGGGTTTGTCTTTTAGCAGCTGGATCCCTTTCAGTGCCCCCAGGAGGCTTTTACTGTGTGTTAGAAGTGTTCAAGGTGCTCGTGCTGTGTCCAGTGGGATGGATCTGAGGCAGCTGAGAGGCCAAACTTCCCATCCCTTTGGGAGGGACAGGGTTTGTGCTAACAAGGGACAGTCTGCAACCCCTGCTCCTGCCCCCACTCCTGCTTTGGGCTCATGGGAGAAATCCTTCCCCAGTCAGAGCCTTTTGTACTTTTATTTAAGTGTCTTTTTGCAAACAAAGACAGCATCTAAAATAGGTCTTGGTGGACCTGGCAAGAATTTCTTCAAGGTTGAGCAGTTGTAGGAATGAATCTGGAGGTGTCTCTTGTCATGCTTGGGCAATCTGAAAAATTCCACTTCCCAGGGTCCCCTTCTTTCTAGATTTGTGTAAAATACTGATATAATCTGAACACCCATGGCATTTCTTGGTGGTATGGTTATGATGATGATGATGATTATTATTAATGTTCAAGTACTCCTTGTCTTTCGGGTGGTGGCTGAAGCACAGCAGCTGTGTTTCAGTGTGGAAAATGGTCCTTAAAGGTGGTGGGGATGGGCCCTGCTGTGTCACCAACCTTCAGCTCTGGCCCTGTTAAACTGCACTCGTTCAGAACCGCAGGAAACTGGGAATTTTTCCCCTGTAAACTTCCTGCTGGTGTGAGGCTGCCCTGAGCTGCAGCTCTAGCAGGTGATCACTGCCTCAAGGCAGAGGCTTTTATTCCAGCAGCGTGCTGGATGGCCCGTGCAGAGGGGTCAGCTGTGCCTCGCTGCCCTCAGAGCAGCCCTGGGGCAGCCCGCAGAGATCGTGAGGCACAGTGTGGCCTCAGAGAGGCTTTCCCAAGCTCCTGGAGAGGGATGGCCGGGTCTTCTCCCTGTGGGTTTTGGGGCTTTGTCAACCACTGATCTCCTTCATTCTTCCGGAACTGAATCTTTTGCTTTGGGACTTTGAAGTCTTGGGTCAAAGCAAACTTTTGGTGGTGCAGAGATCTGAACTGGGAGGTGTCAACCAGGCAGGGATTGTCCCCTGTGCTGGCACTGCTGGGGCACCTCCAGTCCTGGGGACACCTCTGGGCCCCTCCCAACAAGAGACACCCTGAGGGGCTGGAGCGTGTCCAGGGCAGGGAACAGAGCTGGGCAGGGGCTGGAGCCCCAGGAGCGGCTGAGGGAGCTGGGGAAGGGGCTGAGCCTGGAGAAAAGGAGGCTCAGGGGGGCCCTGGTGGCTCTGCACAAGTCCCTGACAGGAGGGGGCAGCCGGGGGGGTCGGGCTGTGCTGGCAGGGAACAGGGACAGGAGGAGAGGGAACGGCCTCAGGCTGGGCCAGGGGAGGCTCAGGGTGGACAGCAGCAGGAATTTCGCCATGGAAAGGGTGCTCAGGGCTTGGCAGGAGCTGCCCGGGGAGGTTTGGAGTCCCCATCCCTGGAGGTGCCCAAGGAAGGCCTGGAGGTGGCACTCAGAGCTCTGGGCTGGGGACAAGGCGGGCATTGGGCACAGCTGGGACTCGATGGCCTTGGAGGTCCTTTCTGACCTCAGGGACTCTGTGTCTGTGGGGTTTGTTCTGGACATTTTGCCACCTGGGGATAGTCAGTGATCCTTGAAGGCTGGTCAGCACGGCTCTGAGAGGAGCTGTCCAGAGTGTGCAGGTGGCGTGACACAGCTCCTGATAGGGACAGCTGTGCCTGCAGAAATTCAGCTGATCTGCTCTGCTCTCAGAAATAACAGAATTGTTCAGTTATGGACGAAATTCATCCACCTCGAGGAGCCTGGAAAGACTGGGTGTGTGTCTGGCAAACCACACCCAGAGCACCTGGATGTCCTGGGATGTGCCCTGGGAACACAGACAGCAGTGCCCTGGCTCCGTGCTGAGAGCCCAGCTGGGTCCCTCCATGAGTTCTTTGAGTTTCAGAGAAAGGACTTTTAAACTCTTATTTCCAGGATGGAGTGGAACTGGTGCAGTGTGGTTCCAAAGAGCTGAGCACAGTCTTGCCCCAGCCTCTGGAGCAATCAGGAGCTGTGACTTTGGCCATCTCTGCAGCTCCAGTCCCTCTGTGCTCTATTAAACTCCAGTTGGGCTGTCAGGGTGAGCAATCACCACGTGTTTCTCAGCCTGGTGTTACTGCCTGATAACACTCCTTTCACCCCAAAGGTTGTTTAAATGCTTAATTCATGTCTATAAAAGTGACACTTAATTCCAGTGAAGTTTGGCAAGCTTCTGGGTCATCTAAAATTTATCATCTAGAGCAGGATCAACTCATACCCAGCCTTCAGATGAGATGTCCTTTTGTCAGGAGCTGAGCTGATTACTGTGAGCCTCCTTATAATTGAAGGAATGCTTTGCATATGAGACTGAGGGAATAACAAATAGGTTGGTTTGTTCAGCTTTAGTGTCTGAAGGTACACAGGGATGGACAGCAGCAGGTCCATCAGACCCTGGATTGTTTGGAAGGTGCTGGGTCCAAATATCCACTTAGAGTTATTGCTCACGAGTCCTGGCCCTTCAGAGCAAAGGAGGGGGTGTGGAGTCCTGGCACCCACAGCCCCAGACCTGGGACCATCAGGAGGATTGGATTCAAGCACCACCGGCCTTGGCAGAGCCACAGGGACGTGGTGGCAAAGCTGATGGAAGAGTGGAGCTGGCCTGAGCTTCCAGAGGGAGGCTCAGCATGAGCTCAGTGTGGGAGCAGGGCTGGAGAGCCCTAGGCTGGCTTTGATCACAGCTTTTCACATGCTGAGTTTGATAGTTTGCAGTAAGGACGTGCCTGTCCCCTGTGCTGGCACTGCTGAGGTCACACCCCAGTCCTGGGGTCACATTTGGGCCTTCACTACAGAGAGAACATTGCGGGGGCTGGAGTGAGTCCAGGAAAGAGAATGGAGCTGGGAAGGGGCTGGAGCCCCAGGAGTGGCTGAGGGAGCTGGGAAAGGGGCTCAGCCTGGAGAAGAGGAGGCTCCGGGGGGCCCTGGTGGCTCTGCACAAGTCCCTGACAGGAGGGGGCAGCCGGGGGGGTCGGGCTGTGCTGGCAGGGAACAGGGACAGGAGGAGAGGGAACGGCCTCAGGCTGGGCCAGGGGAGGGGCAGGGTGGATATTGGGGGAATTCCTTCCTGGAAAGGGTGTCCAGGCCTGGCACAGCTGCCCAAGGGCACTGGAGGAGTCCCTGTCCCTGGAGGGGTTTAGCAGCCCTGTGGATGTGGCACCTGGGGACGTGGGGCAGTGGTGGGGAACGGTTGGGCTCGATGATCTCAGAGGGATTTCCCAGCCAGAACAGTTCTGAGACTCTGGGACACTCCCAGTTCCTTGCTTAACCTTTTGTCATTTCTTTTAGCCCCGACTGCTCTGCTGCCTCTGTCCCAGCAGTGGAGGAAAGGCTGTGCAGGGCTGTGGCACCTCTGCTCACCTGCAGCAGGGCTGGGAAAAGTGTCCAGCCTTGGTCTCTGGCATTTTCTCTCATTCCCAAGTGCCAGAAGCACGGCATGGCCAGCACCCAGCGCTGGGTGACCACACCTTCTCCCAGTTCTGCCCACGGTGAGGGACCCCAGTTCTGTGGCTTCGGGAGTTCTGCCCATCTCTGCTGGTCCCTCCTGTCACCACAGCTGGGGCTGCTGGCAGTGACGGAGATGAGTAACCCCCTTCCCATCCCCAGAGCTGGCTGGAGTTTGTGACTGCTTTGATGTTGAACATGTACCATTTTCTTGGCCTTTAAAGGAAGCTGTGGGTGCTCCACATGGTGGGAGTTGATTTAAGGAACTTAAGAGAAGATGCTGGAGCTCTGGAGCTTGGCACCTTGCTCAGTTTAGCTGCTTCCTGTCTTCCCTCAGACAATTCAGTAGCAGGTCTGGGTGGCCATGTCCTATTTCCAGTGTAATTTTTCTCTAAACCCCATTTGAAAGCAGCCGTATTTCTGCTCCTGACAAGTGATCTGGGGGAGAATAATCTTACATGAATGCTGGTGCTGGATTTGGAGAAATGGGAAAAATAAGGCGGGGGCTGTGCTGGGTGAGAGCAGCAGAGTGTGCCTTGGGCAGCTGTGTTAGAGCAGGAGGAATGCAGCACCTTCTCAGCTCTCAGCCACAAATCCTGTAAGGATACCCATTTAGCAGGGCAGGGAGGTCTCAGCTGAGATTAGACCTTGCTGGACAAGCTGTTTGCAAAGAAAAGCTGCAGGAAGAGGCAGAACAGAGCCAGAGCAGGGAGATGCTGGGTTCCAGCCACGTCCAGCTGCGTGTGTGTGCCCGTGCCCCTGGAACTGCACCAGGATCTGCTGGGTGTCAGCCAGTCGGAGGTAAAGGTGTCCCCAAGACTGCATGTGGCTCTGGGGACTGTCTGAGAAGGGCTGTCACAGAATCCCAGAATGGTTTGGGCTGGAAGCCCATCCAGTCCCATCCGCCTCCCACCATCCCAGGCTGCTCCCAGCCCCAGTGTCCAGCCTGGCCTGGGGCACTGCCAGGGATCCAGGGGCAGCCACAGCTGCTCTGGGCACCCTGTGCCAGGGCCTGCCCACCCTCCCAGGGAACAATTCCTGCCCCATATCCCAGGGAACAATTCCTGCCCCATATCCCATCCATCCCTGCCCTCTGGCAGTGGGAAGCCATTCCCTGTGTCCTGTCCCTCCACCTCTCATCCAAAGTCCCTCTCCAGCCCTCCCTGCAGCAGAGGTCACTCTGTCTGTACATTCCAGCGTGAGGAGATGGATCAAACACATCAGGCGGAGCAGACAGAGGAGCCTGGCAGATCCCTGCTGGGTGGGAGTGGCAGGAGCAGAGCACTGTCTGATTCCCTGTTAGCCCTGTCTGTGCACACAGTTCAATTTCTGCCTCTGCAGCTGGTGTGGCATCTGCTGCTGCTGGAATTCCTGGCTGGCTCGGTGTCCTTGCAGGTGTGGGGAGTTTGGAATGCAGTTGCTCTCGCTGGCTGAAGGCTTTTCCCCTGTTAAGTTCACGCTGGTTGGCAGGAAGAAGACTTGATAGCTAAAATTTGATGTTTTTCCTTCCCTTGAAGGCGTTAATAAGAGCAGCAGGCTGCAGCACAGCTGAGATGTGCTGAGTTTGGGGACAGCCAGGCCAGTGACGTACGAACGGCACCGTGAGGGACAGTGAGGCATCTCAAATCCCTCTTATTTTTATGCTGATTTGAAGGGACTTTTAATCCTTCAGACATATTGGCCTCTAAGCACTTTTCTCCAAGAGGAATGAATATAACCCCACTCGAGCAGTTTGGGTAATAATAGCACTTAGTGCTTGACGAACATTGTGCAATTAGTCCTCCTGGACCCACTGGAATGGAATTGTGTTGATCTTGGCTGGCAGTGGAGGTGATCTGAGCTCAGCTTTCCTTTGGGCGTGCAGGAGCAGCTCCCCCACCGTGGCTGCCCCAGCAGCAGTGGGGTGGAGCTGGTGGGGCTCAGGTGGGGCTCAGGCTGAGCCCTGCCTGCGTTCCCCTCCTGTGCCCTCCCAGCTGCCCTGGGAATCAGCTCCTGTCCTCCAGGCTGCACAGGGGTCCTGGGTTCTGGGTAGGAGGCTGTTCTGGGGTCATGGCTTGGGGCCAGGGAGACACTTCTGGTTCCCTGTAGTGCTCCTTGGGGTCTGGGAGCTGTCCCACAGCCTGGGTTGGACAGGCTCTGCCATCCTGTCCATGCAGGAGTGTCCTGGGCACCCTGATTCAAACCAGACTCAGCAATATCAATAAATGTCCAACTAAAAGAAACCATTTCCAGTTGGCTGAAGTCCCTGGGGTGGCACTGCCACTGTTTATGGTGTCACCTTGGGGCCAGTGGGGAAGAGCAGTATTGAGCCCACAGTGTTAATCATTTTAGGACCAACTGGTATGTTTAGTGGATCAGTTCCTGCAGGCTAAACTCAGTTGTTTGATGATTTTTGCTTTGTTTTCAGGTTATAAACTCATTGGAAGCCATTCTGGGGTGAAGCTCTGTCGATGGACAAAGGTATGCTCTGTTTCCTTTTCTCATTTCATAAATAAAAACAAAGCCTGAGACTTACTCAGGTATTCCAATTTCCTGATGAAACAGCATTTAAACTGTGCCATTATTTGCACAAACCCGAATTCCATCTTTCAAGCTGTAACCTTGCATTTCCAGCTATTAAAATCCCTCTGCAAAGAGTGAGAGTACAATTGTGGCCCAGAGCTGGGAACATCCTTTTCTGGTTTTTCCTGTTGTTCTGCTAAAACATCTCCTGCCTGCTGAAACCCACAGCAGGGAGAAGGGGGAAGGTTGTGGAGCAGTGTGGGGCTGTGGAGCAGGGGTAACACAGCCACTGCCACCCTGGAGCAGGCACACGGGGCTGGCTGAACCCCCTGTCCCGGGGCTGCCTGGGGACAGCCAGGGCTCCCCTGGTTCCCAGCATTTCCCTGATGGGATTTCCACGGGGAGGTGGTGTTAGTGATGGAGCTGTCGTCAAGGATGTACCTGCTAATGATGTAACTGTTAGTGATGTAGGTGTTGTTAATGATGTAACTATTAATGATGTAACTGCAGTGATGCAGCTGCTGTTAAGGATGTAATTGTTAATGATGTAACTGCTATTAATGATGTAACTATTAACGATGTAACTGCAGTGATGGAGCTGCTGCTAAGGACGTGGCTGTGGCTGTGGGCACTGCCTGTGTGTGTGAGCTGCCTGTGTGACACGGCCTCCTCCCAGCCCTGCACTTGTCTCCTGGAGGCTCCGGAGCTCGGTGGCTTTTCAAGCACTTTGCAGACTTGAAAACGTTCCCAGCAGAGGCACAGGGCCGTGGGGAACAAAGGGCAGCCTCTCTGGGGTGGGTGTGGTTTCAGCTGTCCTGGGCAGGTCCCTCTGGAGCTCACAGGCTGGGAGTTGGTCTCCAAGGTACATTTGGGGAGCAGCACTGATCAGAGAATCATTCAGGATGGAAAAGCCCTCTGAGATGATCGAGTCCAAGCATTCCCCAGCACTGCCAAGGCCACCACTGCCCTGTGTCCCCAGGTGCCACATTCACAGGGCTGTTAAACCCCTCCAGGGACAAGGACTCCTCCAGTGCCCTGGGCAGCTGTGCCAGGGCTGGGCTCCCTTTCAGTGAAGAAATTCCCCCAGTATCCACCCTGAGCCTCCCCCGGCCCAGCCTGAGGCCGTTCCCTCTCCTCCTGTCCCTGTTCCCTGCCAGCACAGCCCGACGCCCCCGGCTGCCCCCTCCTGTCAGGGACTTGTGCAGAGCCACCAGGGCCCCCCTGAGCCTCCTTTTCTCCAGGCTCAGCCCCTTCCCCAGCTCCCTCAGCCGCTCCTGGGGCTCCAGACCCTTCACCCACCATGATGCACCATCCTGCATCCCTGGATGAGACTCTCTGGAATCAGCACCTCATTAACATGCCAGCACATCTCTAATTCCCATGCTGTGGCAGTGATCAGTCCTTGCTCTGAGCTCTCCTTTGCTGCATGATTAACTCTGTTTATTTTTGAAAGAGCCCTTAGGATGCCGTCCCCAGGGTGGGCTGCAGAGAGCTGTCACTGCAGTGCCTGGTGCCAGTGAACTGCTCCGTCAGGAGCCTCGTTCTCCTGAGCAGCACAAGGAGCCCATCCCGGGCTGTCAGGAGTGCTTGTGGGGTGCACTGATCCCACAGCTGCTCTGCTGGTCACTCGTACAACCATTTCTCTCTGCTAGCATTTTGGGTGTCAGACACGATCACAAAATGTTTAAAGGAAAAGTTGCCAAACTTCAATGTTGTGACTGAGAAAGCCAGAGAATCTGTTTTTATGAAAGAGCCAGGCTTTAATGCCGCACTGTAAAGCCATTTCACAAAATAAATAGCAGCTCTGTGTGCTTAGATGGGCCCACACTATTTTTAGCTTAAGCAGGAATTGAATGTAAAGTCTTCTAATAAATTGAGCTGAAATTGGTTCCAGGCAGTGGCTTTGCCTCAGGTTCACACCAGTGTGTGAGAGTCTTGAGGAGCCTTTGTGGAGATGTGTATCTGTGGAAAGCAGGAGCAGGGCTGGCAGGATCAGGATTAAGTAGAGTTTAACAGGGATACCTCAGATGGAAAAGACCAGGTTCTGTCAAATTCCAGAAAAAAGCAGAAATGTTTTAGGAAGAGTCTGCTTATTTGCGTTAGGAAAAGCCAAATACAACTTGCTCTCCTGATTTTGTGAATCTCCTGAAGTCTCTGTCATTTGGAGAATGGGTAGAATAAACAGCATTTTCCATGTCATTTCATCTTCCACCTGCACAACCAGTTAGGGGTTACCTGTAGATTTTTCCCTGCTGCTCCTTTCTGTTGGATCACCAGGAGGCTCCAGGAAGAGGAAGGCAGATTAAAAGCTGCCGTGTTATATTTCAGATTTTCTCTTGAGAGTAGTAAAGTTTCTTTCTCATTTATTATTATTTAACTCAGCTAATGAAAGACAGCCTTTCCTGCAAGCAGCCTGCATGATAAATAGGAGTTGAATCCTGTTGGGAAAGCTGCTGTGGCTGTGCTGGGAGGGGAAGTGCAGCATCCTGCTGGAGCCACTGCCGGCTGTGAATGAGGGTTTGTAAGGTCAGGGCATTTATTTAATTTAGTGCTGCAAGAAATACTCTGCCAGATAAATGAAAGGAATGGAGTGTTCAGCAGGGCAGCCTGGAGATGGATCCTTGTTACTCCTGAGTGAGCTCTTCCAGGAACGCTTCCGGCAGCTCGAGATGCTTCACCTGCTTTCCGTGGGCTGGGTCTGAAGAGCTCCAGGAGAGCCCATTGTTGTGCTGGGGTCTGTGAGAAGGGATTGAGTAGCTTCAAGTTCTTTCTCCTCCGACACAGTGGTGGGGCTGACCTCCTGAATGCAGTTTGGCCGCCAGGGTCATGTAAAGAGTCACTTTCTGTAGTGACTGGGGATTTCTCAGGGCAGGTGGCACTGGTGTCCCTCAGCCCCGCTTGGGGCATTGCTGGGCTGGGAGCTGAAGTCACAGGTGGCTGAAGGGAGCAGATCCACGGCTGTGCCCTCAGCTTGGCTCCTGATGGGGAGTTTGAACTCTCCTGCTGTGTGTTTGTGTGTGTGAGCCTCAGATTGGTTCCAGGTGGGTTTCTCTCTCCTGGTGTGGGGGTGTGTGTGCCCTCAGTTTGGTTCCAAATGGGGAGTTTTAACTCTGGGTGTTTATGTGTGTGTGTGTGCCCTCAGTTTGGTCCCAGGTGGGTCTCTTAACTCTCCTGGTGTGTGTTGTGTTTTCCTTGCCCTCAGTTTGGTTCCAGGTGGGTTTTTAACTCTCCTGGTGTGTGTGCGTGTGACCTCAGTCTGGTTCCAGATGGGGAGTTTAAACTCTCCTGGTGTGTGTGTGTGTGTGTGTGCCCTGAGCCCGGTCCCAGGTGGGTCTCTANCGTGGGCTGGGTCTGAAGAGCTCCAGGAGAGCCCATTGTTGTGCTGGGGTCTGTGAGAAGGGATTGAGTAGCTTCAAGTTCTTTCTCCTCCGACACAGTGGTGGGGCTGACCTCCTGAATGCAGTTTGGCCGCCAGGGTCATGTAAAGAGTCACTTTCTGTAGTGATTGGGGATTTCTCAGGGCAGGTGGCACTGGTGTCCCTCAGCCCCGCTTGGGGCATTGCTGGGCTGGGAGCTGAAGTCACAGGTGGCTGAAGGGAGCAGATCCACGGCTGTGCCCTCAGCTTGGCTCCTGATGGGGAGTTTGAACTCTCCTGCTGTGTGTTTGTGTGTGTGAGCCTCAGATTGGTTCCAGGTGGGTTTCTCTCTCCTGGTGTGGGGGTGTGTGTGCCCTCAGTTTGGTTCCAAATGGGGAGTTTTAACTCTGGGTGTTTATGTGTGTGTGTGTGCCCTCAGTTTGGTCCCAGGTGGGTCTCTTAACTCTCCTGGTGTGTGTTGTGTTTTCCTTGCCCTCAGTTTGGTTCCAGGTGGGTTTTTAACTCTCCTGGTGTGTGTGCGTGTGACCTCAGTCTGGTTCCAGATGGGGAGTTTAAACTCTCCTGGTGTGTGTGTGTGTGTGTGTGCCCTGAGCCCGGTCCCAGGTGGGTCTCTANGTGGTGGGTGTGTGTGTGTGTGTTTCCCTGCCCTGAGCCCGGTCCCAGGTGGGTTTCTAACTCTGGTGGTGGGTGTGTGTGTGTGTGTTTCCCTGCCCTGAGCCCGGTCCCAGGTGGGTTTCTAACTCTGGTGGTGGGTGTGTGTGTGTGTGTTTCCCTGCCCTGAGCCCGGTCCCAGGTGGGTTTCTAACTCTGTGGTGTGTGTGTGTGTTTCCCTGCCCTGAGCCCGGTCCCAGGTGGGTTTCTAACTCTGGTGTGTGTTTCCTGCCTCAGTCGATGCTGCGGGGCCGCGGGGGCTGCTACAAGCACACCTTCTATGGCATCGAGAGCCACCGCTGCATGGAGGCCACCCCCAGCCTGGCCTGTGCCAACAAGTGTGTCTTCTGCTGGAGGTAAGGCACCCGTGGGACACAGGCAGCTGTCCCTGAGCCAGCTGAGCTCTGGGGAGCGTGGGCTGGGGGTGCCTTTGGAAATTGGGCCATTATTGTGTTACCTGCACCCCCAGCAACTCCACTGCTCTGAAAAAGTGAGAAGTGGTGACTCAGTACCTGTTGCCTTCCTAAAACAGCAGCTGATAAATGCCAGAATCGTTGGAAAAGCCCTCCAGGACCATCGAGTCCAAGCTGTGCCCAGTCCTCACCTTGTCCCCAGCCCAGCGCTCTGAGTGCCACGTCCAGCCCTTCCTTGGGCACCTCCAGGGATGGGCACTCCAAACCTCCCTGGGCAGCCCCTGCCAAGGCCTGACCTCCCTTTCCATGGGGAAATTCCTGCTGGTGTCCACCCTGCCCCTCCCCTGGCCCAGCCTGAGGCCGTTCCCTCTCCTCCTGTCCCTGTTCCCTGCCAGCACAGCCCGACCCCCCGGCTGCCCCCTCTTGTCAGGGACTTGTGCAGAGCCACCAGGGCCCCCCTGAGCCTCCTTTTCTCCAGGCTGGACAAGCTGGCCTCAGCTCAGTGACTCCCCATTTTGGTCAGGAGAGGATCCCCTTTTCTTAGAGGACTGACTTTGGGGTTAATGCCTGAAGGAAAGGAGCTGTGCTGGATCCAGCTGCTCCAACACTCCTCACTCACTCCTGCCTGGGCTTCCAAGGGAGGTGTGTGCCAGGCTGGGGGAGTGCAGGGTGGGATTGGGAAGAGAGGCTGGGGCTCAGCAGAAATGCCAGTGGTGACGTGAGAGCGCCTGGAGTGGGAGGACAGGGAGGTTGTGCTTTGAGCTCTTTTGTTTTCCACCCTGCTCAATCATCCCATGGGAGCTGTACTTCCTCTGGGACCTGTGCCTTCCCCAGGGCTGCCAACAACACCCATCCCATCCCCCAGCCCGGGTGTCCAGCATCCCAGTGAGTAATCCCTGAGCAGCCTGGGATAGTGGAAGGTGTCCCTGCCATGGCAAGGGGTGGAGTGTGATGGGCTGGAAGGTCCCTTCCCACCCAAACCATTCTGGGATTCTGTGATAACATTTCCATGCAGAACCAGCCAGATTCCTGAGTGCCCCTTTCTGTCCTTCATAGTCCTCAGGTTTTAATAAGGTGGATATTTCATGGGAGCATTTAGGGGGCTACCCCGACTCTGAGGGCCCTCGAAAGCTGTGTCCCGTGTTAAACGTGAGCATTGGACACCGGGCACCTGTGGGGTTTGCATTTGGGAGTCTGTTCCAAAGTGTTCATTGTGCTCGGGCTCTCCTCACGTCCTGGCTGGGAAGGAGGCAGCAAATGGCACGTTTAATGTGCAGCTTCTGCTTGGCTTCAGAGCAGGCAGTGACTGGGAAGGAAAGCCTTGTGCTCCTGTCTGTCCCCACAGGGGCTGCGTTGGGTCCTGCAGTGGGACTGTGCTGGGAGGGACGTGGCCCTGCCTGCCATGGTCCCTCTGTCCCCACACACAGGGTACATCCTGAACAGCAAACAGGAATGTGGTCAGGATGGGGGGCTGTGTTCCCAGCACTGCTTCACAGAGCATTTCCCAGTTTCTCTTCCAAATGCCCTCACTCAGGATTTTTTGGCAGGGCTGAATCAGGGAGGTCCAGCAAGCGTGAACTGGAGAGTGCAGAAACTGATAAATGGGATGGTACAGATTTATCAATAATTGATAAATCAGTCCATTAGTGCAGAGAGCCAGAGAAGCTGGCAGCATTCCATGTGTCTGTAACTCATCATCCTGTCACTGTCACCTGTCACTGCAGAGGGATCTGCAGCAGCAGCCTGATGAGAGCGAGTGCCACAGTGCTGATTTTCCTGACGGCTGCAAGCTGGGCACCAGGAAACAGCTTTCCAGGGCACCGTGCTCAGAGCCCCAGCACTGATTCGTGTGTTTCCCTCCCATGGGAGGGGGGTGGCAGGTGTTGGACTCTCCCATGTGCAGTGCAGCTGGCTGTCTTCAGGCCTCCCCCGGAAACTGGAAGGTTTAAGTTGGAAGGTGTAAGGCTCAGTTTGAGGCTCATCCCAGGACCTTAAGCTTGACTTAAACCAGAACTGCTGCTGAAAGAAGGTTTCTTTCTGGTGACTTTTCCAGCTCCTGTGCCTGAGCTGCTGCAGCCTTCGTGTGGCTGTGAGAGGGATCTTCCCACACCCAGTCCCTGCTGATCCTGTGCCAGCCCAGCTCCCAAACCCTGCAGTCAGGGTTGGGTCTGTTTTAACCCCCCACACCCTGCAGGTTGTTCAGCACGTGGGACTCGAGTGGAGCTGCAGGCCCTGGTGGCTGGGCAGGGTAAACAAGGCAGCTCCTGAGCAGCAGGTGCCATCTGTGCTGCTGCAGATGTGCCAAGCACCAGTTCTGAGCTGCTGCTGGCACAGTGTTTCTCTCACAGGTTTTGTGCTGGGCTCCTCATGCAGCTCTGCACGCTGCCTTGCAGATAACACTGCTGGGATTCTTTCTTCTCTGTTCAGGATTTTGACATTTGGAGACTCTGCCAATGTTTCCAACTGCACAACCAGCAAGCTCTCCCAGGATGGCTGAAGGAAAGGCCAAGGAGCCTATTTATTTTCTCTTCCTCACTTTGGCAAGAAATGGAGTGGTTCAGCTGCTTTCCCTGGGAATTGGATGTCACTGGAGTTGGCTGGTCCTGGCTGACACATTTTGGCCCCAGACCAGTAATGGTGGAATCACAGGATGGTTTGGGTTGGGGCCTTAAAGGGCATCAGTTCCAGCCCCTGCTGTGGGCAGGACACCTTCCACTGAGCTCATGGGTTGAGCCAGTATCCAAACACCCTCAGAAAATCAGTGGTTATTGTCAGAGATGTGGCTTCACTCTGCACTGGATGCTTTCCTTCGCCCCCTTGTCCCTGGGAGCTGTCACAGCTGTCAGGGCCCCTCACTGGCCTGTGCTTCCCTGCCTGTGCCCTTTGGAGAGGTTGGGGATGCAGGATTGTGTGGCAGCTTTTTGTGGGGACAGGAAAAGCAGCCTGGGAGATGGGAAGGGCTGGAGCTGGGCCAGGGAGGCTCAGGCTGGAGATCAGGGACAGGTTCTCCCCCCAGAGGGTGCTGCGCACTGCCCAGGGTCCCCAGGGAATGGGCACGGCCCCGAGGCTGCCAGAGCTCCAGGGGCGTTTGGGCAGCGCTGCCAGGGATGCCCAGGGTGGGGTTGTTGGGGTGTCTGTGCAGGGCCAGGGGCTGCCCTGGATGGTCCCTGTGGTCCCTTCCAGCTCAGGACATTCCATGATTCTCCAGGGTGGATTGTTTGGTGTCCCCCCCGGGCAGCACCGAGGCTGTTCCATCAAAAGCATTGAGGGGGACACCCCACGCCTCAATTACTGCAGCATCCCCAGTCAGAGCCCTGTCCTCAGGGGAGCCTGGCACTCTCCATCCCCGCTCCCAGCTGCTCTCACTGGGGCCGTGTCTCTTTAGCTTAATTGCCTAAATGGAAATGTGCAAGTGACCAAATCTTTTAATCAATTAGAGCAAGCGTGGGTTCGGAGCTCTGTGACACCTCCCTGCAGCACAGGCACCAGGCAGACCTGATTTGATGAGGGTTTTTGGCTCAGTGTCCAAAGCCCAATCAATTATTCTGGAGAGATGGAACAGCTAAATAAGATTTAAATTAATAGAGTTTATTACTTTTGCATCTGAGGAGGAGGCAAACCAGACAGAGTGAAATATCCTGTGAAGAAATTGGCTCGTATTTCTTCTGCTGTAACTTTAATGTTTGTACCTGTGCTTGGAGGTTTCAGGTTTTGCTTGTAGACAGCAGCTGAAGTTGTGTTCAGACACTAAATCTGTGGGCGGCCAAAAGCCAGGCATCACAGTACGGCCTGCAAGATACAGAGATTAAAAATTAATAATCTCTCACAGGAGAAGTACTGAAGGTCTTTAAAAAATTAAGAAGAAACTGAAAACAGATGAAAACAAAAGCTTCTCCTCAGTAACTAACTTGATTCCAGAGGGTAAATTTTTCAGGGAGACGGGGAGTATTGGTATCAAAGGAGTGGGCAGTGCAGGTTTGTAACACCGAGAAGCTGAGCCTGAAAGCTCAGAGAGGCTCGGTGCATGTCCAGCCACCAGTGCTGGTTCTGCTCAGCTGCTGCTCTTGCCTCCCAGGGTTTCAGTTTGGTTATGGTTTAGTTCCCAGAAGGGACCTGTTGTGACCGAGGTTCATCCCTCACATTGGGTTCTTTGCTGGTTGATTGGGTTTTGGGCCTGTGTCTGCCAGGAGCTCTTGAAATAACCCAATAAATGGGGTGAGGGACGTCAGAGAATGTGCCCAGTTCATGCCCATGACTGGTTAAAAAAGTCTTGGTGCCTTTATGTGCTGCTCTGCCAGCTCTGTCCTCTGAGGCATTTCTGGAAGAAGATGTTCATGTGTGGGGTTGGAATCTCTGATTTTCATTTCATAGCACTTTGTGTTCTCCTGTGTGTCTGGGACAACACAATAAAGACGCTCTCACCCCTGCCAGGTTCAGCAGAAAGGAGGGAAAAGAGCAACTTTATTTACAGTTGACATGTTTTATAAGATTCTCAACTCCACAAGGGATTGGAGGACATGTCACTTCCTCCTCAATCCCACTGGAGAAAAAAGATGCTCATCAAAGTTCTCTTATCACAAAAGGAATGAAAAACAGAAAAGACAGTTAAATAAACATTGGCTGTTGTTTACATGAAACTGTGTGGGAAAGAATTCTGACTCCATATTATACACAGAAGGCTTTGGCAAAAACAGGACAACACTCCTGGACTGGGACTCCTTGAAGGTTCTGCTGCTTGTTACAATCAGCTCCCAAATTTATGGCCTCAGTAGTGAATATAAACAGATTATGGGCTCTGAAATGTCCATGCTGGGCCTTGGTTGTCCCTGCAGGGTTAGTGCCAGGTCCAGCAGTCACTGATGTGGGGCAGGGACTGGGGGCTTTGAAAGTGAACTTGCACGTTTTGACATCCAAGTGAGTTTTGGAATAGTCTGGGAAGCTGGGATGGGATGGGATGGGACAGGATGGGACGGGATGGGACGGGATGGGACGGGATGACACAAGCACAGGACACTGAGCATCACCTGCCTTTCAGGAAATTCTGCTCTTGAAAAAGGGAGCATCTCAGAGCTGGGATGGAGTTTTTCAGCCTGGGGCATTTTCCATCTTTAAGGTTTCAATTGGAAGAGAATCACACAATTCTTTTGGTTGGAAAAGCCCTCTCAGATCATCAAGTCCAACTGTTCCCCCAGCACTGCCAAGGCCACCACCGACCACGTCCTCAAGTGCCAAATCCACAAGGCTTTTAAACCCCTCCAGGGCTGGTCACTTCACCACTGCCCTGTGACCACCCTTTCCATGAAGAACTTTCCCCTGATATCCAGTCTAAGGCACCCCGGTGCCCTCTGATCCTGCCAGCCCATTTATCCAGCCTGCTCTGGGGTGACGTTACCCATCCTGGGGAGAACATTCCGTTCAGGCTCAGTATCTCAGTCCTGGTCTCTTCCAGCCCAGTCTGGGCTGCTCCTGAGGCTCAGGAGGTGCAGAAGAGAAGGCACAGCCAGGTTCAGACTGTACCAGCAGCAACACCAAACACGTCTGCCTTGTGCATTGGCCAAGCGTTTTCTGAGGTTTCCCTCTTCCTCCTCCTGTCATTCCAGGAAAGCCCTTGGGATCTCTTTCGTGTGTCCTTTCCTGGTCGTGTCTGATGTTTTGCCTTCCCCTTTCTGCTGATGCCCCTGTGTTTTTGTGCTCCTCCTTTTGTTTGCAGCTGGAGGCTCACGAGGCTGCAGAAGAGCGGATTGATTTTGTTGTTCTACCTCTGCTTTTTATTGCTGCAGTTTGCACTTCTGCTTTAATAGTGCTTCCAAAACTGCCAGTTCTCCTGAACTTCTTTTCCCTTAAGCTCTTCTCCTCTGGGATCTCCTCTGCTGGCTCTCAGGGTTCACTGAACCTGCTTCTTGAACTCTTCTGATTTTTATTCTGCTCCTGCCCTCCCTGGGAATGATGTGCTCTGTCCTCTCATGTCGCTGTCACCAGACTTCCTCACCTTCCTGTTCCCCACCAGGCATCACCCTGGGGCCGTCGATGGCTGCGGTAAATGATATTTTATACCTGAGCTGCATCTGCCCTCAGAGCTCCTTAATGACCCTTTGCAGAATGGATAAAGCAAAACCTGATTCATTAAAATAGTCCCCAAGACTGGGGAGGCAGATCACAGGGCTCCCAGGGCCTGCCGGGGACACCGGGAATGCTGTCCCACGATCCTGGTGGATCAGAGATGTGCTGAGATGGCAGGGGGAGCTGGGTGGGCAGGCCAGGGAGATTCCAGGGGAGCCAGCAGGAGCTCCCCATCGTGTTCTGTGCAGCCTGTGGGGCTGTGGCACTGCGGTGTCTCTGAAGGAGCAACCCAAACCTGTTTCACACCTGGAATCTCTGCTAAAACCAAGGTTATCTGCTGTGTGTGGGGGGTTGGGTGGGATTTCATGTTACTGGTGTTATTTTGGGAAGGAGGGAAGGAATCCCTGACACAAATCCCGGCGTAGCCAGCGAGGTGGATGATGCGAGGTCACCGAGCCGGGGGGAGTGGGGAGGTGACACTGGAGCTCTGTCTGTGCTGGGGGCTGGGCAACAATCACCTGAGCTCAAGGCATTGCTTCTTTGTCCTCCTCGTAGCAGAGAACCTCCTTTTTGCCAGATAAGCAGCTCTGTAGACTTGACCTGGTGTGTTTATTAAACAGTTGGATGTGTTAAGAATGCAGGGCCCGTTGGACACTAATGGCTGTCCAGGGTCCACCCAGAGCCTATTGATTTCCTGCCAGCTGGCCCTATTAAATATACAAGGTACAAGTTGTGCAGTTAAACATGTAAGAGTTTTATAAGTGCCTTTTATAGCTGACATTCAGAAAACTTTCCGTGTTGCCAGATGGGGAGATAAAGGGGAAATTCGAAAAGCTGTTTTGGCTTAAAGGATCCTTGAGGTGCTAAAGTTTGAGAGCAGTATTTGAATCTTTGCTCTTGAAGAGGAGGAAGAAATGTTTGGGCAAAAAGACTGATTTTATTCATCCTGGGTTTGGAGTTTGTGTTTTAACATTGTCAGAGGGTGCAGCTGTAGGTGTTTCTCACTTGGAGAACCCCAGAATCCCAGACTGGTTTGGGTTGGAAGGGCCCTTAAAGCCCATCCAGTGCCACCCCTGCCATGGCAGGGACACCTCCCACTGTCCCAGGCTGCTCCCAGCCCCAGTGTCCAGCCTGGCCTTGGGCACTGCCAGGGATCCAGGAGCAGCCACAGCTGCTCTGGGCACCCTGTGCCAGGGCTTCCCCACCCTCCCAGGGAGGAATTTTTTCCTGATATCCAGCCCAAACCTCCTCTCTTTTGGTCTGAATCCATTCCCGCTTGTCCAGAGGTCAGGGGGAGCCTTTTGCTTGTCTCCAGTGAGGACTGGACGAGCCCCTCTGCCCTGGGAAGGTGTTTCCCTGTCCCTTCTCCCTCAGTTACTGCTAATTCACCTCCAGCTGAAGGCTGAATGCAGCTGTAACCTCCCTGCTGCCCCAGGGCTGACTTTGGGGCTGATGGAGGGGGCTGCAGGAAGCAGAGCTCACCTGGCTGGAGAGCTGAGTGTCAGGGCTGTACTTGCTTGGTCTTGTTTTCCTTCCAGAGCTGAGCTAATCCAGGAGCTCTTGGGAAAGGCCCTGCACAAAGTGCTGCTCTCAGTGACCTGGGCTGTGGGGGTGGTGGGGAAAAAGCGAGGGGACTTTGGGAGCGTATTTTGGGGTGAAGCTGGAAGAGATGGGGAGAGAACGAGGTGAAAACACAGAATTTCATTGACTTCCTTAGGATGATATTTAAGGGCTGGATGATCCTCTAATGCTAATAAAGTGAGAAAAGGAGAGGAACTCCATGGATCTTCCAGGTGCCTGGGTGGATTTGCCTGGGCTGGCTCTTGCTGTTTTCCAAGAAAACAAAAATGAGGACAGTGATCCTTTCCAGGCAAGGCTGGCTTCCCAACCCAGTGTGACCCAGCTGTTCCTCAGATGGAAGATCTGTGATTTTCCCCTGCAGAAGGATTAAAATCTGGGAGATGATGCAGATCCACTGGGAACGCATCCCTGGTACAGCACAGGCTTCCTGTTCTCCAGGGAGTTCGGAGGAGCCTGACCTCTGTCCTGGTACCAGAGCACCACACGAAGATCGGGGTGGAAACAAATCCTGTCCTCAGGGTGGTGCTTGGTACCTTTGAAATGGAGCTGAAAATGGCCTGGGACCTCCCTTCTGCAGAGCTTCGTGCAGCTGTGGGCAGCAAGGAGGCAGAACCAGTATCCTTTCCTTTCCAGAGGTTTTTGCAGACGTTATTTTAGCTTGGAAACCTTTCACCCGTGCTTTAAAATAGGCATATAAAGTTTAATATCACCCACAAGGTCCATTCTTCCTTCTGGGAGACCAGAGCCTGGGAGGAGAGGGGTGTGAGAGTGGTGTTCAGAGGTGACATCCAGAGGCTGGGGCAGCAGCAGGAGGTTTCTGGAGATTTCCTGTTGCTTTGAATGTTGCTGGTGCCAAAGCCCGCAGGTGGCAGGTGACTCCTCCGGGTGGGTTACAAGTGACAGCGAGTGACTGTCCCCTCTCCCCTCAGGCACCACACAAACCCCGTGGGCACCGAGTGGCGCTGGAAGATGGACCAGCCTGAGGTGATCCTGCGGGAGGCCATCGAGAACCACCAGAACATGATCAAGCAGTTCAAAGGTAACTTCTGCTCTGTCCCCAGCCCTGGTGCTCTCAGAGCACAGTCAGCAGTGGCATCTCCCAAACACGGGTGGGAACGTTCTGGTCCTTTGGGAGGGAGGCCTGAGGTTCAGGGTGTCAGGAAGATGGGGGAGAAGGAACTTCTGTGGCACATTTAATGTCTGCTGGGATGAGTCTCAGCCACCGAGTGTGTGCCGCTGCCTGCAGGGAGTGGAGTTGCCTCCAGTGCATCCTGGTAGTTGTCAAATCCTTTCCCTTGGTGTGCACAGAGCCTTCCACGGTGGTTAAAGCCAGCCCGGATGATGGGGGATCCTGGCTCCTCTGCAAAAGTGAGGGCAGGTGGGAAGCAAAAGCCATCAGCCTCTTACCTGATAGGAAATACACTGCCAGCCTGAACACCCAGCTTTGTGCTAGCCCTGGAGCTTCTGGCCTGGGTTTGTCTCATTAGTAATGAAACAGCAGCAACCAGGGGAGTTTAGTTTTCGGGACTTATTCAGTACCTGTGGTTGTGACTAGAGCTGCAGTTCCACAGCACCTCTGCAAAGCCCTGCCCCTTGCTTCCCATAGGAATTCCCTGGAGTTGGCTGTGCTGTGTCTGTCACTGTGGGGAAGGCTGGGGGATCTCACTGCCCGGGTGAGATGATCTGGTGACTCTGCCGAGGGCAGCTGTGCATGCTCGCAGGGCTGGCCAGCTCGGCTGGACAGCTCCAGGGCTCTGCTCTTCCCAGCTGCGTGTGAGCAGCAGGAAGGGAATGGAACAGCCATAAAAACGTGCAAGGTGAGCCCTGGCCTTGGCTGTCATTTTGGGAACCCGATTGTGTAGGCTGGCTGTGCTCAAAGAGAATCCAATGGACCCGGGATGTGAGAGGCACAAAACCCTTCTGTCAGCAGAGTGGAGCTGCTCTGTCTCAGTCCCTGCAGCTGCAGGACGGGTGGGAAAACAGCTCAGGGTAGGGCCCCATGGGCTTCGTTCTCCTCACGTGGCTGCTTTGGAGCAGCAGCTCCAGGGAAGCCTGAGTCCTGGGGTTCCTTTGGCACTGTGTCAAACATCAGCTGCCCCGGGGCTGGTGGTACTGCAACACCCTCAGCAGCTGGGCAGGGGAGTTTGGGGAGGGCACGGGCTCACTCAGGGCAGGGCTTCGCCTCAGGGGGACCTGGAGGAGCACCAGTGTTGAGCCAAGGGATGCATGGAAGGGTCTGGAGCCCCAGGAGCGGCTGAGGGAGCTGGGAAAGGGGCTCAGCCTGGAGAAAAGGAGGCTCAGGGGGGCCCTGGTGGCTCTGCACAAGTCCCTGACAGGAGGGGGCAGCCGGGGGGGTCGGGCTGTGCTGGCAGGGAACAGGGACAGGAGGAGAGGGAACGGCCTCAGGCTGGGCCAGGGGAGGGGCAGGGTGGATATTGGGGGAATTTCTTCCTAGAAGGAGTGTCCAGCCCTGGCACAGCTGCCCAGGGCAGGGGTGGAGTCCCCACTCCTGGAAATGTTCAAAATTTGTGTGGATGTGGCACCTGGGGACAAGGGTCAGCGGTGGCCTGGGCAGTGCTGGAGGGGGGTTGGACTCAATGATGCTGGAGGTTTTTCCCCACTCTTAATTAATTAATTACTCTGTGGTTCTGAGCACTGGGGGGTTCTGCAGCAGATCCACAGCCCCAGCTCGGTCCAGGCTGGAGTCCCACCTCTTGTGCCTGCCCCCAGAACGAGGGACAGCAGGCCTGGTTTCTGTTTGAGGGGGTCAAGTTACACGTCAAAAGGAGCTTGTTGAGCCAGGGTGGGGCCTGGAGAGGGGGGACCCTCCAGCCCTGGAGGCTTTCAAGTCTCTGGAGTAAAGCCACTGTCACCCTGGCCGGAGGAAGAACCTTCTCCTTCCCTTACCCTGCTGTCTTCCCCAACTGGGCTGAGGAGAGGGAATCATTATGGGTAGACTTTTCAGAATCTGAAATCCTGCTGAAGTCACGACATCTCGATTCTCTCTTTTTGGGGCTTGTTTTCCAAATGCATGAATATTGCTCGAAACGTGCCTGTGCATCCTGAGCACAGTTGCCCTTGACCTGGAACTGTGAAAGGAGGAAAACGAAAAGTCTGGACCAGAACTGTGCTGCAGAGTGGGAAAAGAAAAGCTGGTTTGCTTTTGCAGAGTGATAGATGGCAACATTCCTGTCCTGGGTGCTGTGAGTCAAAGGTTTATTAAGGAGAGGAAAAATCGGTAAGAAAAGCCCAGGAGCTCCTGTTCCATTTAGTGAATTTTACATCACTCTGCCCTGAGGTGTGTGGGGAGATGCTGTTGGAGTGGAAGCAGTGAAAGCCAAACTGAGCAGGAGCAGAGTGAGTGACCTGAGCCAGGGACAGGAAGGGCTCGGCGCTGGCAGGAGCAGAGGCCCCAGTGGGCAGTGCCAGGGCTGGAGCTGCCTCGGGCAGGAACAGGACTGGCTCCTCCAGCAGCTCTGCACAGAGAGCAGGGTGGTTTATTGGGATTGATCTTTATAGAAAAAAGCCAGCAGAACCCCAGGAACCTCCCGCTTGAGCAGTGAGGGCACCCGGGTTGCTGTGGGAGGACAGGTTGTGGCTGTGCTCTGTCCCCTGTGCTGGCACTGCTGGGGCACCACCCGTCCTGGGCACCTCCAAGGAAGACCCTGAGGGGCTGGAGCGTGTCCTGGGAAGGGAATGGAGCTGGGAAGGGGCTGAGGGAGCTGGGGAAGGGGCTCAGCCTGGAGAAAAGGAGGCTCAGGGGGGCCCTGGTGGCTCTGCACGCACAAGTCCCTGACAGGAGGGGGCAGCCGGGGGGGGTCGGGCAGGGCTGGCAGGGAACAGGGACAGGAGGAGAGGGAACGGCCTCAGGCTGGGCCAGGGGAGACTCAGGGTGGATATTGGGGGAATTCCTTCCTGGAAAGGGTGTCCAGCCCTGGCACAGCTGCCCAGGGAGGTTTGGAGTCCCCGTTCCTGGAGGGGTTTAACAGCCCTGTGGATGTGGCACTTGGGGACATGGGGCAGTGGTGGCTCTGGCAGTGCTGGGGGAAGGTTGGACTCCACCCCAGGGCCTTTCCCCACATGGACGTGTCTGTGATCCTGCAGCACTGGCTGGGCACTCGCGGGGACTCCAGAGGGGTCCCAGCAGGGCTGAGGTGCTTGGAGCCGGGCCCTGAGGTAGAACAGACTGTTTGGGCTCCTGGGGAGTGAAAACGTGGGAAGTGTCTCAGGCAGGGAGCCCTCAGGGCTGGCGTGTCCAGGGGAGCTGCTCAGGTGCCCCCCGAGCCCTTTGGAGAAATTGGTGCTGCTCTTTGCAGTGCCAGTCCCAGAGCTCTGCGGGCAGGAACATCCACACACCCATTCCATGGGCCAGAGACACTGCTGAGCTCCTCTGGTGCTTTATTCAGCAACCCACTGCAGTAAAAATGAGATTTCCTTTGGAGGAACAGGATTCTTGTGTCCCTTTATCCTTTAGGATAGCCTGCAGGATAGCCCCCTACGCTCTGGGTGCTGATAAATCATCTGCTGCTGTCGTGTTGCCACAGTTTGTGCTGGATTTGGAGAGCACAGCCATTAAGGCCCCGTAATTCTCTCTTGGAGTAAGTGATGGAGAGACTCCTCGCTGATAGGGAGCGAGGGTGGGAAGTTCATTTGATGGATACATTTTTCTGGGGAGCGACTTGTAAATCTCTGTGCCCTTGCAAAGGGCACACACAGGATGGAAACATTAACTCAGGAATGGGAGAGTGGGAGTCTGATAATACAGGGAAAAACCAAGCAGAGGTGCATGACCTGTCCCAGGAAATCCTCGGAGTGCCCACGGATGAGCATGGACAGAGCAGGGCCCTTGTCCCCCAGTCCCCCAGGCTCTTGTGGTGCTGCTCAGGTCCCTGCAAGGGACAGAGGCAGCCCCCGGCCTCTCCAGGGTGCTGTGCTGGGTGGAGCTGTCCTTTCCCAAGCTAGTGGAGCAGCTGGAATCAGCTTTTCCAGGGAGATGTGCTCTGCTGGGAGCTGATGGCAGGGGCAGAGCCGTAGGGGTTCAGGAGAGACCATCCCTCCTGGAGTACCAATCCTGGGCAGTTATCCCTGCCTGGCTGGTGATTTGTGTGCTCAAATGGTTGGGTACAGAACCACTCCCTGCGGGTGGAGGTGCCAGGTTTGGTGTGAACTGTTTTGGGCAAGTTCCACTCAAACTTTAGGGGATGTTGGGATTTTGTTCTGTCTGCTTATAGAGCTGGCAGGGTAATTACGAGAGTCCAGATGCAAGATGCTGAGAGAGCGAAATTAATTAATTCCAAAAGTGACTTGCAGTAGTTTTAGGAATATGAAAGTTAGTCCTTTAATCTCAGCGTGTGCTTGAGGTGCTGCTTTCTTCTCCAGTAAAGCTCTCATTTAGTGCTGTCAGGTTTCTATGGAATAACCATTAGTCCTGTCACTTCCTCAGGACTGAGCCTGGCTGCTTGAAAATGCCCTGAGCCCTGCTCTGATTCCAAACCAGCTTTGCTGCGTGAGGCTGGAGCAATATCCACAAACACCTCTTTTATCTGGGCTTTGCAGCAGAGCTGTAATTTTCTGTACTGCAGCGTCAAGGCAACCAGAGGGGAGCTGAGGACCTGGATTCCCACTCCAGGCTTTGTTTTTTATCTTTGGAGCGGACCAACCCCCAGTCTAAAGCCTCAGATAGGATTGGAGTACATCAAGGCACGTCAGGGAGATGTGAAGTGACAGATTTGGAACAAAAGCTCGTTTGGAGGCAGCCGATTTCATCCGGGGTGCTGAGCACCTGGTCAGGTGTGGCTGGGCTGGAGCAGCACCCAGCTCCCCTCCCTCCCGTGGGCACCAGGACAGACTCAGGTGCTGTTCTCACACGGACACTGCACACGAGCTCCTCGTGTTTTCCTTCTGACAGGTCCCTGGCTGCTCAGGACCGTGCTGTGTGCTGGGATTTCTCTGAACACAGGGACTGGGGAGCTGCATGTTCTGTGCTTGGGCCTGGCTTCAGTCCCTCAGCTCCCCCGGGGCTGCTCCTCCTGGAGCCCCACAGGGACCAGCAGCAACAAGGACCTGGGCTTCTCTTTTAACACACCTGCTCGAAGGGGTGTTGAGCTGCCCTGGGTGTTTGTGTCTCGGCATTCAGCAGCCTCCCCGAGGTCTCAGCAGTGCAAAGCTTGGCTCAAGTGTTTGATCTTGGCTCAGGTGTTACCAGCAAATGGCTCTCAGCAGTGCCCAGGGCACGCCCAGCCCCGGGCTCTGGGTGCTGCAGAGCTGCTCCTGGGCCCTGCCTGAGGCCTGGTGTCCCCTCTGCTTTGGGAGGGCTCCAGCTGCTCTCCTCAGCCCTCCTTGTGCCAGGGGGTGTTTTGGATACAGATGTTTGGGAGGGGATTTGTTACAGAGCCGCAGAAGGGTTTGGGTTGGAAGGGACCTTAGAACTCCTCTTGTGCCAACCCCTGCCACGGGCAGGGCCAGCTTCCTCCAGAGCAGGTTGCTCGGGGCCCATCCACTGTTGGTTTAAGGCTGTTCTCCCCTGTCCAGGCGTGTCAGGAGTGAAGGCAGCTCGCCTGGAGGAAGCCCTGTCGGTGAAGCACTGTGCCCTGTCCCTGGTGGGGGAGCCCATCATGTACCCACAGATCAACAGCTTCGTGAGGCTGCTGCACCAGCACGGCATCTCCACCTTCCTGGTCACCAACGCTCAGTTCCCCGAGGAGATCAGGTAAGAGCTGCAGGAAATTCCTGCTGAACTTCCTGCTGAACCTGGAGCTGGCTGACCCGTGTCCTAATCCCATTTAGTGGCCCCTCGGACTCAGCTCTGCACGAGCTCTGGCAGTGAAAAGGCCCCCTCAGCATCTGATTTTAACCTCAGTCTCCCCATCTCCTTCTCATCCCTTTCTCCCCCTCAGTTTGATTTTCTTTTCTGTACCTCCTGAACAAACTGGTGACCTCTGGAGGTGGGGAGGGTGGAACGTGGCCCCTGTGCAGGTGTGGCAGGAGGGCAGCAGTGGGTGAGCTGTGGCTGGTGCCTGGGGCAGGGATATCTGAGTCCCTCTGTCAGCCAGAGCAGGGCTCAGAGCTCAGGCATTGCCCTCTGGGGCTGATCCCTGTCCTGACTGCAGAGCAGCAGCTGTAAAGGCTCGGCCCAGAGCTCTGTCCAGCCCAGGGCTCTGTCCAGCCCAGGGCTCTGTCCAGCCCAGAGCTCTGTCCAGCCCAGGGCTCTGTCCAGCCCAGAGCTCTGTCCAGCCCAGGACTCTGTCCAGCCCAGAGCTCTGTCCAGCCCAGGGCTCTGTCCAGCCCAGGACTCTGTCCAGCCCAGTGCCTCCAGCAGGACAAGGAGGGGTGACAGGCACGTGTTCATCAGCAAAGTGGGGTCCGTCCAGCCTCCCTCAGAGGGACTTGAGTGAAATCTTCCAAACTTTTAAATGGACTCTTTCAGAGTCTTTACGAAGGTGAAGAATCCCTTTTTCTGATGTTTTGGAGCATCCAGGCTGCTGTTACCAAAGCGTAGCAGGGAAGTGCAGCGCGTGGGGAGTGCAGCTCCGGGGAGGCTGGGGGCTCCTCAGGATCCCAGCAGCTCCTCACAGCAGCCCTGGAGCTGTGGGAGCTGCGTGCAGGGTGCCCTTGCTGGGTCACCCAGCCCTTTCCAGCTCAGCCCTGGGTCAGTGCTCCTGCCAGAGCTTCCTTTGCACTCCTCCTGGTCTGAATCCGGCACCGAGGGGCGAGTGCAGGCAGTTTGGGAGTGAGTAATTATACACCACAAAGGCATTCTAAATGATTGAATAATTGTGTAATCAAGTTACTTTAAGTCATGTATTATGTGCCTGATAGATAGAAATTGCTCCTTCCTAAATATAGCAGTTTAAAAAGAGAGCACACACTCTATTTTGAAGCTGCACTTTTCGGATCTGCTGAATCTTTTTAAAAAGAAACAAAAAAGAAGGGGATAAAACGCTAGTCTTGCTGTCTTAAAAATTGCAACTGATCTTTGGCTCATCAAAGCAAATGATTTGCTTAATATGGGAACTGAAGTAGGCACCCAGCTCACTTCTGTGCTGTCAGCAGAGGAGCTGTAGCCGAAAAGTTCGTCCTGAAATAGGCAGGGTGACCTCTGGTGCAAGAGAGCTGAGAGGGACTTGGGACGAGGGCTGGAGGGACAGCACACAGGGAATGGCTTCAAACTGCCCGAGGGCAGGGCTGGATGGGATATTGGGCAGGAATTGTTCCCTGGGAGGGTGGGCAGGCCCTGGCACAGGGTGCCCAGAGCAGCTGTGGCTGCCCCTGGATCCCTGGCAGTGCCCAAGGCCAGGCTGGACCCTGGGGCTGGGAGCAGCCTGGGACAGTGGGAGGTGTCCCTGCCCATGGCAGACTGAGCTTTAAGGTCCCTCCCAACCCACCCCACCCCATTCAGGGAGAGGGCAGCGTGGCTGGGGTGGTGCTGGATTCTGGACAGGGGCTCCAGTGGGTGCCCCCTGTGCCTTCCTCTCCTCCTCCTTCTCCTCTCTTTGGGCTGCAAGTTCACCTGCCCCAGGCTCACAATGAACTGAGGGAGGTTTTATACCAGGGGAGCTCCTGTGGAGCCCTTACCTGGCTCCTGTCTCTGCTCCATGGCTGTGACCAACCCTCGTGTGTGGGTTTGCGTTTATGATCAGTAATGATAACGATAATGAGCCCATTATTAATGCCCACAAGCAAATGCTCATTTCTGATGTTGCTGCTCCTGCCCCTTGTGGGCTCTGTCCTGCCTGGTGCCTGAGCTCAGGGCTGGTGGCCTGAAGTCATTTATTCACTGAGTGGCACAGCTCAGCTGAAGATTTCAGCTCCGGATTTCTGCCCAAGTCCGTGTGTAAATGCCATGGATTTGGTCTCCTGGGTTTCACCTCAGGTGTCTGAGCTAGCTCGGAAATTCACACCCCAAATCCATCCTGGTGCCATCCAGCTGGATTTGCTGTTAGTTCTGCTCTGGAGCTGTGTCCCAGGAGCAGCAGTCTGTGTCCTTGTTCTCACTGCACCCATGGCTGCCCTTCCTCCTTGCTCCCCCCTGGCAGAACCCGCCCAGCTCATCCTGGCTCCATTCCCAGCCCTGCAGAGCCCTGTGGGCCATTCCCGTTTGGGGCTGAAGTCCCTGCCTGGGACAGTTCTAATTCCTTCATTTCCCTGTGCTGACAGTGAGTCTGGCTCCTGCCTGTCCTTAGGTTTGAGAGGAGATGATTTTTCTCAGCCCGTCTTTTGAAAAGCACCTGCTCCATCTTCACTGGGGCCCCTTTTAATTAAGCAAAGACAGCACTGAGTAAAGAAAGAGTTTGGCTCAGTATTCCTTGAAACTGAGCACTTCAATCCACTTAGGCCCAGAACATTTGGTCATTTTGGAGTCTGTGGCTTTGGGCTGCCAGTCCAGACAAGCTTGTTTACAAAACTGAGATTTGAACCTGAAATGTTCAGTTTGTCCTGGGTTATTTCATTTTGCTGTCTAAATATGCACAGAGAGGACGTGCTCAGGTGGTTGGCTGAGTGTCCACATTAAGTGGATTTTTCTGGGCACGAAGAGCTCTGCTCAGTCTCATTCTGGCCAGTTCCTGTCCTTCTGTCACCTTTGGGGCAGGCAGGGGTCAGTGTATTTTTAGGTGGCACTGTTTGGCAGCTGAACAATAGCTTCTGATTTCTTCTCATCTTCTCTAGAGAACCAAATGAGGCTGGGACTGGTGCCTGCTCATTACAGCCTTCACACAAAACACTCCTGAAACGTTGTCCCCAAATGTTGAGGGCTCTGTGGTGAACTGGGACGTGGCTGTTCCTGCTGCCATAAGGGGTGGGCGTGCTGCCCTCACTGCCTCTGTCACTTCTGTCAGGGAAAAGGGTTTGTCTCCATCCTGCAAGTCTGTCCCACCCCTGGAGGTGTCCAAGGAATGCTGGACGTGGCACTCAGTGCCCTGGGCTGGTGACAGGGTGGGGATCGGGCCCAGGCTGGGCTTGGTGCCATTGAAGAGCTTTTCCAGCCTCAGGGATCCTGGGGTTCTAGGGGAGCTCCTTTCTAGGTTGTTCCTAGGTTTGATTCTTCTGCTGATGGACTGTGGTGTAGCTGCTTCTCCTTTATTCCCCTGGCACTGATGGAAGGCACCGGACTCCACCCAGGCTCTTCCCACAGCACAGGAGGTTTAATCCCTTCAGAAGTTCAGTGCTGGGCTCCAGGTGCTGTGAGCAGCACGAGTGGCCAGAAGGGCTCCAGGATTTCTGGGGAACAAGAGCCTTGGCAGTGGAAGGAGAACACGGGGGTGGTTCATGTGTGAGTTTATTTTCTAAACAGCTTTGAGATCCCTTCAGAAATGTCATTGATGATCCAACTCCCAGGCCAGGGGAGTTCAGCACGTCCAGCAGTAGGAACTGGTTGAATTAGGGCTGAATTCAGAGTCACAGAATGCCTGAGGTAGGAAACGCCCTCCAGGATCATCCAGTCCAGCCTGTGCCCAGTCCCCACCCCATCCCCAGCCCAGAGCCCTGAGTGCCAGCTCCAGGCCTTCCTTGGGCACCTCCAGGGGTGGGCACTCCAAACCTCCCTGGGCAGCCCCTGCCAAGGCCTGACCACCCTTTCCATGGGGAATTCCTGCTGGTGTCCATTTCTGTTGAATGTTTTCCCATAGGCCAAGTTGATGGTGGAGGAAGGGCAGAGCTCTGGGGATTGCAGAACCTCTGCTTGCCTCACCTGAAGCCCTTCCTTTGGGAAGCCTTTCCCAGTGTGTTACAGCTCCCCTGGGGTGAAGTCTGTCCTGGTGCAGTGAGGAGTGGCAGTGGCATTGCCAGCCAGGGGCTGGGTGTGAGTTCTCAGCCCTGGGGTGCTGTTTGTTGAGGCTGTAACACCTCGCTGGTGGTGATGGTCACTTGGCAGACAGGAACCACTGGGCTCTGGTGGTTTTCCCTGGAAATCCTGTCCAGCTCCTGTTGCTGCTTTCATAGGAGAACACAAGCTCAGGGAGCAGATTTCCTTTTCCCTTCGAAAGCAGCAATTCTCTTTTCCCTCTGCAGGAGGCTGGAGCCTGTGACCCAGCTCTATGTCAGCGTGGATGCCAGCACCAAGGAGAGCCTGAGGAGGATTGACAGACCCCTCTTCAAGGACTTCTGGCAGAGGTTTCTGGACAGCTTAAAGGCCTTGGCTGAAAAGGTACCCACTGAAGAATGGACTTTTAAAGGTTTTTTCCTCCCTTCTGCGCTTTGCTGACTCAACACACCTTTATTCTTCCTTCTCACCTTACCTGCTTCTACTTTCTGCAGAAGCAGAAGATTTGAGAGGCTTTTAGATGGACCATGGAGTGGGTTCTGGGCGTGCAGGGGGTCTATTCCCATGGCTTGGGCATTCAGGTGTGGGAAGGGCAGCAGGTTTGAGTGGTTTTCCAGAGCAGGATGTCTCAAATGGGACAGTGAATGCACTGAATGTAAAGTGCTGTGAGAGATGAAGAGATGATCAAATAATAGAAGATTTCCTAACAAAGGGGTTACGCTGCAAACAGGCTGCTGAAGGAAAGCTGGAAATTCAGGGACGAGTTGTAAATCCCCTGTGTCCCTTTGCCCTGGTTCTCAGAGGCCCCCTTGAAACGACGGGAAGGACATTAAAGTGTGAGTTTGGTAGCTCCCTCACCCTCCTGCTCCACAGAGAGCTGCTTTTTTCTGGAAGGTTGGCCCAAGGCAGGGGATCTGAGCTCACAGCACTGTGTGTGTTGGACTCAGCTGGGTCCTGGGGCCCCGGGGCGCTGGCAGCTCAGGCTCTGTGTGCCAGGGGACAAACACAGTGGTTAATGAAGCACTCCTGGGCCCAGCAGCGCCTGAGTGAATCAGAGCAGTGCCTCACAAGCCTCTCTGCCTCTTGTTCCTGCTCCTGGGCTCTGGTGGGAGCCAGGGCTGTGTTTGCTGATGTGGCAGACGCTGACGCGTTTCCTGCTGGGATGAGCAGCAAGAGGGACCGTTGCCTTTGAATAATGAGGGTTTGTTGGAATAATGAGTTTTTCTGCCTTCTCAGATGGCAGTGTTGGACCATTCTCTGCCAAATGAACTTAGATGAGTAGATCTGTGAGACTCAGAGGAACTGAGTGGCACTTGCTGCTGCAAGGGCACGTGGGCAGCGTGATCGGGTGCTTTGTGTGTGGAGGTACAGCTGCTCCTGGGCAAAACCTCTGGCCAGACTCGGAGGGTACTGAAATCAAGTGCAAACTAAGTTCTCTGTCAGCAGGGGAATGGGTGGGAAGAGGGGGAGCTAAAACACTGAAGAATACTGGAAAAGCCTTTTGGGAATGTCAGGAAAATTAATCCACAAACACCAGAGGTTTATGTCCAAAAATGAGACAGAGGAGTCCTGTTACTGTATTCCAATAAAGAGAGAGGCCATGGAGCATTCCCCAGGGATCTCTCAAATTTTTGGAGGGCACAGCCTCCTATTATCCTAATTTCCCAACTGCGTTTCCCTCTCTCTTTCCCCACTGGCTGAGGTACTTGAGAGGTACAGACTTCCTGAAATGCCTAATACCTAAGACTCCCTTCTAATGAATAACCTCCCTTTAATTTTTCATTCTTATGGAATTTATGGTTCATCCTATTGTTTCTTTCGTCTCTCAATATCCAATTTCATTTATCAGCAGACTTCCAGTTTGTTTGTAAAGACAAATCTCTTTCTTTCCATTCATCAGTCAGTGGAATCCTTCCCATCATTTCTTTTATCTCTCAGTGCTAGTTTTACCTACCAGCAGGCCCACAGCTTGTTTGTAAAGACAAGTCCCTTATTCCTTTGGAAGTTGCTTTAGCCCATCATTCCTTTCCTGCTGCCTCTTCTGACCCTGGGTGTTCATTACTGGGAGTTGTCAGAAGTTTCCTTGCAAACAACTGAAGGTGAAAGTATTGGCAAGTCTGTCCATACAGCTAAAAATACCCTGGTCAAGGTGAAGAGGAGAGCAGAAAGCAGCTCCACTAGCAGGTGCATTTTCTCCTCCAAGCAACTGCACTTTGAAGGGTCCTTGAAGCACTGATAACACAAGAGCCAATTAATGGTTGTTCCAGTTGGTGAAACCCTGCTCTGCCAGCATCACACGGGGGGCAGCAGGAACTCCTGGGGAAGCTGCTGTTTGTTGGTTTTTCCTCTTAATCCCAGAATTAAGGAGGTTGGGAAAAGCCCTTCCAGACCATCGAGTCCAAGCCGTGCCCGATCCCCACCTTGCCCAGAGCATTGAGTGCCACGACCAGGCCTTCNTCAAGGTTCTGGCACCCAACACCTCCGAGTGCAGCAGCACCTCTCTGTCCCCTGCAGCTGCCTTGCCCGGAGCTCACAGGAGCTGTTCCAGGGACTGTGAGATGTGGGAGGTGGTGGCAGCTAAAGCAGCTGCAAATTCCTGAGAGACACTAGCCCTTTTCCAGGGGGCTGTGGAATGCTGCTGCATTGTCTTNACCACCTTTTCCAAGAAATTTTCCCCAGTATCCACCCTGCCCCTCCCCTGGCCCAGCCTGAGGCCGTTCCCTCTCCTCCTGTCCCTGTTCCCTGCCAGCACAGCCCGACCCCCCCGGCTGCCCCCTCCTGTCAGGGACTTGTGCAGAGCCACCAGGGCCCCCCTGAGCCTCCTTTTCTCCAGGCTGAGCCCCTTCCCCAGCTCCCTCAGCCGCTCCTGGGGCTCCAGCCCCTTCCCAGCTCCGTTCCCTGCCCTGGACTCGCTCCAGCCCCTCGGGGTCTGGATTGTCCTGAGGGGCCCAGAGGTGTCCCCGGGACTGGAGGTGACCCAGCAGTGCCAGCACAGGGGACCCTCCCTGCCCTGATCGAACACATACTGGCCCTTTTCCAGGGGGGTATGGAATGCTGCTGCATTGTCTTGGGAAGGTGATGTTAATTTATCCAGAAATAAACACACAAGTCCCAGATTTTCACAGTGCCTGACAAACCTTCCAGACTGATCCAATGCTCCCGAGGCCCAGAGGAGCTGGCACTGCAGCTCATCCGAGTCCCTGCTGAGCAGCCATGGGCAGCTTTGGGCTGGGCAGACTGGAAAATAAAAGTGGGCAAAGGGAGTTTATAGGAACAGGAGTTGTACCTGCTGTGCCCACCCTTGTGGGGTTTGGGAATGCTGGTCCTGCTCTCTCCCTGCTCCCTGCCTGGGGCTGCAGGGGTGGCTGGTGGCAGAGTAATCCTCTGGTTTGGTAATCCAAGCTGAGAAGCGGGAGAGAGGATGAGGAAAGGACGCGGTTTTAAGTGAGAAAGGAGAGGCAATGCTTGTCTTGGCTGTTTTCTTTCCTCCAACCAAAGGCCAGGTCTTGTTAAATACGGGAGGGCCCAGGCAAAGATGGGCTTCAAACCTCGTGCCTCTGTGAGGTGTTAGAGAACCTCAGAGTCCTGGAACAGTTTGGGTTGGAAGGGACCTTAAACTCACCCCATTCCAACCCCCAGGGACCCCTCCACCAGCCCAGGTTGCTCCCGGCCCCATCCAGCCCGGCCTTGGCCCAGTTATGCTGATAATGGATTTCGAGCTTTTAACTGAACTCCTGCACAAAGTTCTTGAGCCTCGGTAAAGGAGTGAATTTGAAACAAATTGTTCCCAGGATGATCTGACAGGCTCATCCAACATGTCGGGATTAGTTGCTACATCCATTTTCAGAGGAAGCCCAGGAATAAAAGATAAAAAGCTTTCGAGCTGTTTCTGCAGCAAACAACATGAACCCCCCGTTTGTCCACTGCTTCTTGGAGCAAGTTTGATCCTTCCTAGAGCTGCTCTCATTGAAATGATCTTCATGTTAAATTCTCTGTGCTGAGAAGCACTTTTTGAGAGAGGAGCTTATGTTAAACAGCAGGTGGGCTCCCAAAGGCTCCCTTTGTTCTTGTCCTGAGTCCTCTACCCCTGAAATTAAATGGAGACAGAAAAGAAAAACATCAACATGTGAAATTCAGATTGTGCCCTTCCCAAACACCACGTTGGAGTTTTGGAGCCTCATCCTCTGACAGCCTTGAGTTTGTAAGAGTGATTGAGAGGTGACTTGGCTTAATAGACAAGTGCTTGGAGCAGGCACCGAGGGTGTGAATCCTTATCTCATCATCAGGATGAGAAATCTCTGCTGAAAGGTGTTCCTTCCAGCCATTGCTGCTTCCTAATCCATATCCGAATGAGGAATGGGTTCCAAACTACTGATGAGGGTCCAGCTCAGGAGGGAAGGGGGAGATTTTCTCATCCCTGGAGGTTTTAGAATCAAGTTGATGCCTTTTTTCCAAAATACTTTTAACCAGATGTGCTGAGCAAGAAAACAGCCCATGGTCTGTGAGCTGTCATCCCCCCAATCAGATTTGGGATCCTCTGGTGTTTGGTTTGGGCTCTGTTTCCCTCAGGGCGACTGGACCATGTTCTGCAGGCTGAGGAACTTTGGGAACTTGTCCTGGTTGTTGTCCATGAGTCCCCGAGTGTTTTCCCAAGCGATGGGGACGCTGCTGGGACAAACGGGGATCCCCTGCTGAGCTGCTGAGAGATGGGATGGGGATGCAGTGACCCAGTGTCACAAAGTGCTGATGGACTTCTGCCCAAACACTGGGGAGAAGATGGTGGTGGACAGAGCAGCACGTGTCCTGTTCCTGGTTCACATCCCCTGGCAGCAGCTCTGAGGGGGCTTTTTGCCTTCACAGAATCCCAGCTGGGCCAGGCTGGTGGGGACCCCAGAGGGTCCCTGGTGCCACCTCCCTGCTCAGGCAGGGCCATCCCAGAGCAGCGGGCACAGGAGTGTGTCCAGAGGGCTCTGGAATATCCCCGCTGAGGGAGACTCCAGCCCCTCCCTGGGCAGCCTGCTCAGGGCTGGGCACTGCCCAGGGCAGAGTTCTGCCTCCTGTGCAGGGGAACTGCTGGGCTCAGGCCCTGCCCGTGCCTCTGGTGCCACTGCTGGGCCCCGCAGCAGAGCCCGGGCCCTGCCCGGAGCCCTCCCTGCAGCCAGGGACACCCAGGGCTGAGGGCCCCTCTGGGCTGGGGCTCCTCTCCAGGCTGAGCAGCCCCAGCTCCCTCAGCCTTTCCCGGGCACGGGGATGCTCCAGGCCCTCCTCATCCTCACAGCCGGCGCTGGCCCCGCTCCAGGAGCTCCTGGCCCTGCTGTGCTGAGGAGCCAGAGCTGGGCACGGCACTGCAGAGGTGCCCCAGGGCTGGGCAGAGGGGCAGGATCCCTCCCTGACCTGCTGGGAATGCTCCTCCTGACCTGGGAAGAGTAAAACAGCTCTTGAGCAAGTGGCTGCTGCTCCATGGGTGTCCATGGGCTGGGTGAGCTCTGGGCTGAGGGTCCCTGCTGTCACTGGGGCTCTGAGGAACAACTTCCAGCCCTGGCGTGGTGCCACCTCCTCTGTCTGTGCCTCCTTGCCTCCCCGGTGGTGGATCCTGCCCCATCAGGGGCTGGCCTGGCAGGACTGGCAGTGCTGAGCTGCCGGGACCCGCGGGGGCCGGGTGCCAACCTTCCCTCAAAGAGCCTGGAGCCGTGCACAGAGCAGGAATGAGCCCTGCGGGTTCCTGGGGTGGTGTGGCACTGCGGGAACCGATGACAGAGCAGAGCCTTGTCCTTTCTGTCCTTCCAGCAGGGTCACAAAGCACAGGAAGCAGCTGGCTGGCACTGCAGACTGTGCCCTTGGCATCGCACAGCGCTCGTGCTGCGCCGCTGGGACCCAGCCTTGCCCTCGCTCTGTTCCTGCTTCAAGGGGATGAGGATTTCCTGGAGAACCGGGGTCAGGGCTCGCTGGGACAGGTGGGGCAGATGCCCGGGGTTTTTCCTTTGTTAAAATAAGATCAAGAAGGGAAATTGTTCCCTCTGCCTGTGCTAGGGTATGGGGCTGTGCCAGTGCCTGGGTTTGGTGGCTGGATATTCCTTGCTGGCAGCTGCCAGGAATGGTTTCTCCAGGGGAAGGCACGGGATACAGAAACATATTGCTGTCTTGGGGTGTGCATTTTCACTCTGCTCACAGGTAGTTCCTGTTACATTCCTGGGTGGTGAGGAGACCAGTTTGATATTTAAACATTCCCAGGCTTGCATCTGCTGCTGTTTACCTGAGTCTTCTTGTTTCTTCCAATGTTACCCTGTCTTCCAAGTTACCCTTGTCTTTGCGTGATTACAAACAGCATAAATACATTGAGTTGCATCCTCAGCAGGTTTTAGTGCTGATTATTATGTAATATATGACAGGAACAATTGTTTTTATGAAGAGACACATTTGATTTGCAGGGAGATGATTTATGTGGTTCCTGGGGGAGGGGAGCCATGTCTGAGGTTTCTGAGCTGAGGGACTTTTTAAGGAGAATTTAAATGTAAAATCTGCAACAGATGTTAGAATCAGTAATCAATTTTGTCACTATAAATTTAGAAGAATTTGACTCTTCTGCACAGTAAATGCTCGCACCAGCTGTGTGCTTGTTTTAATGGGATTGCTAATGAGACTTGTGGTGAAAGCCTTTGGCAGTGCAGCCTGAGGAGCGTGGCACAGGTATGGTGTTAATCCGGGGGTATTGTCTCTGAAATCCATCCTGTCCTTTCAGTGTCCTCACAGCAATCCAAGCCAGGCTCCAGCGAGACACTCGGCTGCTGAGGGAGTGAAATCTCATTTCTCTGGCTGAGCCAGTCCCTCCTGCTTTGCTTGCAGGCAAGCAGAGGGGGGAATGTTCACAGCTCAGCTCCAACCAAGAGGGATGGGTTATCCCAGCTGCTGCTGGCCCGTGTGGGCAGGCAGGGAGCGGGGCTGGGAGCAGGGCTGGGAGCAGGGAAGGGTCTGTGGCCAGCCGGTGAGCCCGAGGCTCAGGGAGGGGATGCAATCCCTGTTCTCTCAGTCCGTGATCCCGGCTGCTGCCCCTGCCTGGGGCTGTTGGCTGCTGGCTGTGGCTGCAGAGGGTGCCCAGGGCCACCTCGGGCGTGGGATGGGGCACCCCTGCCCCTTCCATGGCCTGGGGAAGTGGGAGCAGCAGGGCCCTCCTCTCCCTGCCCTCCCAGCTGCAGCCGTCCCTTCCCTCCTCAGCCAGCAGGCACGGTCCAGCCTGCCCAGCTTTGCTGCTGCTGCACGTTTAGGGAGCATTTGCAGTTCTTACCCTCTGGTGAACAGGGTCTCTCCTTTGCCTTGAGCTCTTCTGGAAGCTGCCTGAGAGATGCCAGCCTTGGCTTTTAGGGAGCTTGGTTCAAAGCAGTCTCTGTTCCCCCTGCCTGCGTATTTATTACCCAGCCACCAGCCAAGGGCTGTTCCCTTCCCTGGGCTTGGCTCTGCCAGCCAGAACTCCCAGCTCCCCCAGCAGCCTCCGTGGCCTTGGGGACATTTGGTCACATTTTCATTCTCTAGTTGTGAACTGAAGCAGTTTTCATGTACAGGCACCCCGAGGGGGCAGAGCCTGTGGGTGTTTTTATGGGAACTCTCCAGGAGGAAAGAACAACCCTGAAATTCTGCTTGTGGCAGCAAAGGAAACTTGGGGCTGCAGTTTGTTTTAACCCGAGGTTTTATTTCAGCCTGTAAAGCTGAGGTAACGGGGCTGAGCGGCGCAGATGGGGCTGTGCAGGGCAGTGCCTGATGTTCCAGCTGCTAAATGCATTGACTCCGGGTTTCCCTCCTCACTGACCGATTGCCGGCGGCTCTCGCACGGGGAGTCGGGGGAGAAGCATTTACAGGGTGCATGGGATCCGTTCATCTGGACCCTGGCATTTGACATTTCAGGAAAGACAAGCTGAGAAAGTGTCTGCAGGAGTGATGTGTTTGCTGGTCGGGGATGGGGAGGGCATGGCTGGGGCACAAGCACTGCAAGCAAGGACAGGGATGTTCTGGGGATGTGGTGATGGTGGGAACCTGCTCCTGCCTTTGGGAAAGAAAATCAGGGAGACGTTGCTGTGGAGGGGGGAGAAATCCTTTCATGAAGGGTGGTTATGGTGGGCTGTGTGCGGGATGGCGAGGCTGGAATGCTGCGTCGAGGCTTGCACTGACGCTTGGACAGGAGGACACTTGGACACATGGACAGAGACACTTGGACACAGGGACACTTGGACACAGG
>VYXC01007760.1:89596-115035 GCA_013397175.1 Platysteira castanea
ACGTGGGCATGTGGACACATGGACACAGAGACACTTGGACACAGGGACACTTGGACATGTGGACACGTGGACACAGGGACACTTGGACATGTGGACACGTGGACACAGGGACACTTGGACACACGGACAGGGTGCCCAGGGCTGTTCAGTGCCACATCTCTGGCGGGGTGGGGTGGGCTTGGGGAGGTTCTCCTGCCTCAGGGTGAGACCCATGTGCTGGGCTCCAAGGGGACTGGGCCTGGTTTAGCTGGGCTGGGCCTCCAGGGCAGGATCCTGCAGCAGAGCTCAGGGGGTGGCTGTGCCCTCAGTGCTCCTCGCTGATCTCCCTCAGCTCCCAGTTCAGCTGCTTTGGGTCAGAGGCCCTGAACCTCCTGTGCCAGGGTGGCTTTGGGCAGTAAACAGGCTCTTTCCAAGGAGTGCTACTGCCTGTGTCCCTGGGGGTGTGGGTGCCTTGGCCCTGTTCCTGCCCAGCCTCACCAGTCCGTGGGGAGCTGGGGGTGGGAGCTGGGTGTTGGTGGCTCTGGCCACGTGCTGCTGGCTGGAAGTGCTGGCTGTGACCTCCCAGACCACGTGGCCCATCCCTGGTTTCCGTGGCTGCTCCAGTGACCCCTCTGGAGGCTGGTGACTTGCAGGCTGTGCACTTGGCAGCCAAGTCCTGCGTGTTCTCCTTGGATGAAGCTGCTGTTGGATTTGGCAGTGGGAGAAATGCAGGAACTCCAGCACGGGAATTCAGAGTCCCCTGTGAAGCTGCAAAGCTGCTGGGGCAGCTTTCATTGAATTCCCAGGAATTCCTATCGTTCTGATTATAATGTGCTAATTGATAGAATTCACCAGGGAACATGTGGACCTGTTGGAGCAGGTCCAGGGGAGGCCATGGAGATGCTCCAAGGGCTGGAGCCAGCCTGGGGGTGCTCACCTGGAGAAGGGAAGGCTCCAGGGAGACCTCAGAGCCCCTTCCAGAGCCTAAAGGGGGCTTTTAAAAGGGGAGAGAGAGGGACTTTTACACAGGCAGAGAGTGACAGGACAGGGGGGACAAAATCTGTTTGGTGCAAGAACCAGATGAGATGCAGTGGAACGATCTCTGTGAGTGCTTAGTGCGAAACCCAGCTTAGTGCTAAACCCAGCAGGTCCCCAGGGAGGGTTGGGGGTGATGAGCCCTGGAATGGGAGAGTTGATGGTCCGTGGTAAATACAAATAATAGAAAACAACTGTTTACAGAGCTGTACAAGTGTGTGTGTGTGCATCGCTGCTTTTATGTCCTTCTGGCTCTGGGCTGGAATTTGCTTACCAGGCCTGGGCACTGGGATCTCCCCCCGGGCTCTCTGAGTCCAGCTGGCTGCAGGAGCAGGATCCGGAGGCGTTTCGTGGGCACTGACTCTCTAAAGGAGTGCTCTGACTGGAGGTGTTGGGATTTCAGGCTCCTCAGGTGGAGTATGCCTCGCACTGGGAATCCACACACACTCAGCACTTGAGTAAATCCTTTGGTGGGATTTTTTTTATTCCCCTGCTCCGCTCCAGCACCTGCAGGAGTTCTCTCAGCCCCAGCTCAAGCTCACCTATTTAACTGAATGGGCACTTAAAACGTTTAAAGCCCATAATGTTTGTTCTTTTAGAGCCCAGTTCTTGAATTAAGGCTTTTCAAGAGCACTGGGCTTGCAAGGATTGCTTAATCAATAAGAGAAATTTATGTCAGACTCCTTGTTTACATTGCTCCTTGTGAAGTGAACTGGGCAGGATTTTCAGCAATCCTGGTGGGGCTTTCAGACCTATTTTTAGATGATTTGGACAAAACCCAGAAGAAATGTATAAATCATTTGCTTCGCAGCCTGCAAGAGTGTTTTTTAACGAGGCAATTATGTTTTTATGGCAGCTTAATCTCTGCTTTCATCACTGGAAGTTGCATTGCTGGTTTGTTATCTCCCACGATAAGGAGTGTCACTTCATTCCCATAAATACAGTCACCCCTTCCCAGGCTGTGGCCGAGCTCCTGTCTGTGCCACCCTCCCAGGAACAATTCCTGCCCAGTATCCCATCCATCCCTGCCCTCTGGCAGCGGGAAGCCTTTCCCCCTGTCCTGGCACTCCAGGCCTTGTCCCAAGTCCCTCTCCATCCTTCCTGTGGAATCCCTCAGGTCACCCCAAAACCTCTCCTCCTCCAGGCTGATCCTGCAGTTACTCCCTCAGTCCTTCTGTGTTACGGGGTTATTTAAAATGCAGTTTATTCTCCTTCCCTCTATCCCCCATTCCTGAGCAAAACAGCGACTGGGAGGAGCTGTCTTTGGGAGCCCTGGGGAATCTCAGTGGGAAGTTGTTTTCCTGGCTGAGATTTCCAGCTACAGAGATCCGTGAGGAAGCATCTAAGCCTTAGGCTGGGTGTATAAATAAATAACTGGGAAGGCTGAAAACTCCTGAGCAGCTGGCAGTGCCGTGGGGCAGGCTGGGCTCCGGCCCGGGATCCGGAGTGACTCTGGCAATGTTCAGCCTTCGCCTGAGGTGGGGCTGGGTTTGAGCTGCTCTTTTTGAGCTGCTCTTCTCCCTCATTTCCTTTGGCCCCTGCAAATGCCGTGCAGTTTCTTCTTGACCTTCCGCGGTCTGTGTGTTCAGGTACTGACGTGTTCTTGTTTGAGGCCAACTTCTGCTTGCCACAGAACCACTGAGGCTGGAAAAGCCTCCGAGTTCGAGTCCAGCCCTTCCCCCAGCACGGCCAAGGCCACCACTGACCCCTGTCCCCACATCCACACGTGTTTGTAAACCCCTGCGGGGATGGGGACTCACCCCTGCCCTGGGCAGCTGTGCCAGGGCCTGACCACCCTTTCCAGGAGAAATTCCCCCAAAATCCACCCTGCCCCTCCCCTGGCCCAGCCTGAGGCCGTTCCCTCTCCTCCTGTCCCTGTTCCCTGCCAGCACAGCCCGACCCCCCCGGCTACCCCCTCCTGTCAGGGACTTGTGCAGAGCCACCAGGGCCCCCCGGAGCCTCCTTTTCCCCAGGCTGAGCCCCTTCCCCAGCTCCCTCAGCCGCTCCTGGGGCTCCAGCCCCTTCCCAGCTCCGTTCCCTGCCCTGGACACGCTCCAGCCCCTTCTTTGGAACTCCCCTTCTTTTTAAATGTTGTCCTTTTCCTGCCTTCCCTGCACTGCGGGGGTCTGGCCGTGCCCTGAGGTGACAGGTCTGTCACTGTGAGGTGACAGCTTGGCCATGGTGCCTCTCCAAGACCACCAAGGCCTCCCCCATCGTGGCCAAGCAGCCAAGCCTGAACCATCAGGTCGTGGAGCATCAGGCTGTGATGGTGGAGCTGCTCTGGGACATCCTGGGGAATGTGAAAGGAGAGGACGCTGTGGGAAGTCCCAGATTTTGCCTTCAGCTCTTCCCCCTCTGAAGCCTCTTCTCTCCCACCCCTGCCCAGGCACGAGCATGTATTGCACAGAGGAGAGGATGTGGCACTTGGGGACACGGTCAGCGGTGGCCTTGGCCGTGCCGGGGGAAGGGCTGGACTCGACCTGGGAGGGCTTTTCCCCCTGACCCCTGCCCTGTGCCCCCATCCCCTGCCTGTCCGGGGGCAGTAGAGGAGGAACCATTCCCGTGGCCAGAGGGAAGGAGCCGGGGATGCTCCGAGGGAAGGGAGGGGAGCTGGAGCCAAGGTCAGGGCTGGCTGGGCTCCTGTCGGGAGGCAGAGCAGCAGCGGGAGCAGGACAGGGCCCTGTCCCTGGGAGGGGCCTGGCAGGTCCCCACTGCTGCAGGGGACAGCCCGTGTGGAGAAGGTGCTGATCCCGCCTGTCCCGGGAGCCTCGCAGGAGCATTCCCTGGCAGCTGCTGCCTGGAGTCGTCTGAAAGTGGCAGGGACTTGGGCAGGACCCGGCTGGAGCTTTCCTGCTGCTGGGAGGGGTTTCTGTTCCTGCTGCCTGCCCCGGCTGGGGGCTGGCGGTGCCGTCCCTGGGGCACGGGGCTGGGGACAGCACCCCCAGGCTCTGCTGGTGCTTTTCCTGCCTGTTTGGGGTTAAACATCCACCCTTTCCCGGGAAAAGAACCATCAGCAGCCTGTTTAACAGCAAGCTCCAAGTGGGTTTTGCTGCTGATTTGATAGGATCTGTTTTCGTGCTGTTCTATTTTAAGTCCCATTGCATTGGGCTGCTTTTTCCCCGGGTATAAATTTTACATGATTCCTTGAAACTGCACTGGAAATGTGGAAAAGAAAGAAATCATCACGGGAATGTTGTTGGTGCTGATTTCCAAGGGTAAGTGTGTTAAAACCGAGTCCATGGAAAGTGGATAAGGAGCAGCCATGGTTCTGGTTTTACTTAGGAACAACATTTGCAGCTCTCAAAACAAAGATATTGCTGTACTTTGTTTTATTTCTAGAGATTTTTCAATAATCTGATTAATTTCTGCTGAAGTGTGAAGCAATAAAGTAGATTACAAGCCAGCACAGGAAGAGTGAGTGTGGAGTGGAGTGAAATCTGGTGTTCTGTTCTCCTTGGTTTCCTGTCCTGACCCCTCATGCCTGTGCTTCACACATCAGCAGGGCTGTGCAGAGGCTGAGGGGCTTTTCCGGGGTGAAATCCCAGCTTGGGAATCAGTGCTGGTGTGTTCATCTCATGGCAGGATTTTCCTGTTCTTTCCAGGCAGGGTTTCAGAGCTGGGCAGTCCGGAGGGCCGGGTGGGACAGCAGGGCAGTGGTGCTGAGTGATAAAAAACCTGGTGCACACCAGAAGGCCAACTCTGCTGTTTTCCTAATTATTATTCAGGACAGTTTTCATCTCATCTTCAAGGCCTTGGAAGAACAAGGAATTTTATATGGAGATCAGGCTTGGCTCCTCACAATAATTATACTTCAGAGAGACAATTTTGGTTCTTACACATTTATATGAAAGCTGAAAGAATTAAAAACTGCTTTAAAGGGACTGCCTTGGGCTTCAGGTTCAAGAGAAGAAGCAGGACTAGTCCCTCATCATGTGGACATCACCTTGTAATTGTATTTTTCCTGATTCCCTAATTAGTTTTTTGCCCGATTCCCTCACGAGGAGCAGGAATGGCTTTTGCCTGGAGAAGCAGTGCCAGGTTTGTGCTTTGGTGTGGGGTTTATCTTTGATTTTTTCCAGAAGTTTGGGGTGATTATTTAGGAACATCCCCGTTTCTTTGGCATTAGCTCTCAAATCACGGAATCGTGGAATGGGTTGGGTTGGAAGGACCTTGAGGACCAGCCCTTCCCACCTCCCAGGCAGGGGCAGAGGTGCTGCCCACTCCATCAGCTTTGAGGGAGGGTTTTAAATCTCAGCTGAGGAAAACTGAGCACTTAAAGGGATTTTTTGTGCTTAGATGTGCCTGAAAACACAAATCTTGGGTCATTTCTGAGCCCTGCTTTAGATACCCGTATTTGACATTTTGGTTGTACCCACGTAACAACAAATTATTTTCTGATGGTTTTAGGCAGTAATAGACTTGGTTTATCCAAATCCAAAACCTCACTTTTGGAAGTGTGGCATGACTGAGAACTCCAGGCTGGCTCAAAATCAGAAATGTCTCAATTCCAGTTAAGCTCAGAGTTTACAGGAGCCCCTTCAGGCCCTTCAAGGTCACACTGAGCTCACCCCAAAGCTTCTCCTCTCCAGGTGAACAATTTTTGGGTCACTGCAGGCAGGAAAACACAGGGCCCAGGGATCCATTTCCAGGCTTTGAACCTTCAGAAACTCCAGAACCATGGAAAATCCACATCCCCAAGTACTTGAGAATCAGCAGTTTGGTTTTGCTTTTCCCCACAGCCAGACAGGAGGTGAAGAAGGTCACTGACATGGGGTTAAACGTTGTGCAGGGTCTAGCAAGAGGGTGGTGGTGACGGGGGTGGCTTTGTCCCATCCTGGGGATGGCACAGCCGGGAGATCCTGGGTGAAGCCCGAGGCTCTGGAGCTTGAGCACTCCCTCCTCAAGCTCTGAAACCCCTGCTCCGAGCTTCGCCGGGGTGTCACAGCAGAGCTAATGCGTTAATTAGCCTGTGCTAATGAGCACCTTTTTAGCACTGGAGACAAAGGCTGCACTTGCTCTCACCTGGGTATTAATAGCAGCTGCTGGAACCACGCTCCGTGTTTGCAGGGCTCCTACGCAGCTGAGCCCACTCAGGGCTGGCTTCGGTGATCTTAGCCTGGAGAAAGGAGGCTGAGAACTTCTGTGCTCCGTGCTGAGTTCAGCTGGGAGGGGAGAAACCCCTCGGGTGCTGTGCCAGGGTGCCCTGCCGAGCCCTCGCCGGGCCTACAGAGACTGTCACGGGAGGGTGGTGGCTCCTGAAGGAGAATGGATCCATCTGCAGCCTTCCGAGGACACTGAGCTGTCCCTGGTGATGCTCTGGAGTGTGATGGGTCCTGTGCAGAGTCCAGAGGAGGCTACAGAGCTGCTCCCAGGGCTGGGGTGCCGCTGCCCTGGAGCCAGGCTGGGAGAGCTGGGGGTGCTCACCTGGAGAGGAGAAGGCTCCAGGGAGAGCTCAGAGCCCCTTGCAGGGCCTAAAGGGGCTCCAGGAGAGCTGGAGAGGGACTGGGGGCAAGGGCTGGAGGGACAGGACACAGGGAATGGCTTCCCACTGCCAGAGGGCAGGGATGGGTGGGATATTGGGCAGGAATTGTTCCCTGGGAGGGTGGGCAGGCCCTGGCCCAGGGTGCCCAGAGCAGCTGTGGCTGCCCCTGGATCCCTGGCAGTGCCCCAGGCCAGGCTGGACACTGGGGCTGGGAGCAGCCTGGGACAGTGGGAGGTGTCCCTGCCGTGGCAGGGGTGGGGTGAGATGCACTTAAACATCCCCCAGCCAAACCCATTCCGGGATTCTGTGATCTGGGGGCTCGGCAGAGCTGGATTTGGGAGAGGCAGGAGTGGTCTCCAGCCCTCTTAGAGGGGCTCTGTCTCCGGGCTGAACTGGAAGGCTTTGGAAGGCTGTGGAATCTGGGGGGTGTTGGGATCTGAGATTTCCTTAGGCTGTGTTTTGGATCTTTCCTCCCTGGTGAGGCTTCTGCATAAAGCAGCTCCTTATCGACTGTGGGGAAGAGATTTTGGCTGCAGGGGCTTTTTTCTCCCGATCCGCATCCCTGTGACAAGTCATTTCCAAGTGTGAAAATCGCTTTGATGTCTTTATCCCGCGTTTCGGGAGCCGCTGCACAGCCCGGGCAGGGGACGGGCTCAGCCCGGGCAGCTCCGGGGCTGCTCCCCCGGGCTCGGGGGCTGGAGCTGCTCTCACCTCCCGTTTTTGGGTGGTTCTGACCGCGGCCAGAGCGGTCCCTGCCGACTCAGGAGCTCTGAGAATGTGTCACGGAGGGAGTTTGCGAGCCGAGCCTTTCCTTGAAGAGAGGAAGAAAGTCCTGATGAAAGGAGCTGCCTTTGAAGTGGTTCCTGCTCCTCATCCGGCGCTGGCAAAGGGCTGTGAAGTTGTGTGAAACAAAGGGCAGGTTCTGTTTGGAGTTTGCACCATCCTTTCCTCCCCCCGAGAGTGCTGTTTCCATCCAGCTGTGCTGTGCTTCTGTTGACAACGTTGAGATTCATTCGCTGCAAAAATAGGGATTTCTGTGGAGGAGTCTGTGGATGAAAAGGCAATAAAATAATTTTATCTGTACCTAGGAAATGTGTGTAAGTGTTCAGGATACCTGAGCCAGCAGCCGAAACAAAGATCTGGGTATAATTCTGGTTACTTCCAAACCGGGACATTGTTCCTCTGCCTGAACAAAGGGCGAGTTCAAGTGACAGGATCCAAGGTGAGAGTCTTGGAGAGGCTCCCCTGCTCGCCTTGGAGAAGGGAGCTGCTCCCCTGCCCCTCCTGGAGAAGGGAAATACTTCCCTGCCCCTCCTGGAGAAGGGAAATACTTCCCTGCCTCTCCTGGAGAAGGGAGCTGCTCCCCTGCCCCAGCCAAGGCCGTGTCCCTCCAGGGTACTGCTCTTTGCAGGTGACATGTTCCCCCTTCCCTCTTCCTCCTGCAGTTAGGCTTGGGCTGTTTCGTGAAGAATAATTACATTTGACCTGGGAAAAGATGAATGTCGAGGAGGAGGGAATTAAAAAGAAATGATAAAAAAGAAGCAGCCCCAATCCCGCGTGGTTATTGGAGTGGGAAGGGAGCACTTTGTCAAAGTGACACCGAGTCCTCTGTTAAGGTGTCCTGGGCTGGCACAGCAGCCCCTGGGGCTGAGGCTGGGCCAGCAGAGCCTGCCCAGGTCCATTGGTAGGTGGGACAGGCCTGGGAGGATGCTGGGGAGCTTTCCAGGGACAGTGTCACTGCCTTGGGAGCAGCCACAAGGGCTGGGCACGGACGGCTGTCCTGGGGGAGGCTGTCCCATTGCTCTCCAGGCTGGCCCAGGGAGCTCCCCAGTGCCTGGAGCTGCTGGAGGGGACAGGGGTGCAGCAGCCCGGGGACCCCTCCGGGGGTTCAGCTGAGCCTTCGAGGGAAGGAGCCGTGTCCGTGTAGTTGCTCATTGCTGTTTCCTGGAGTGGAGACAGAGAGAGCTGCAGCAGGCAGGAAACGTGCAGTAGGATTGATTTATTTAATTATTTTACAGCTCTTTTATAGGATAATTTTCTCATAGTTTAATTGGTCAATTTCCTAGCCACCCCTCTTGGTGATAGGTCGAACTCTTTTCAAAATATTTTTGTCTACTTGTACTAAAAACAATTTCCAGGTGTCCATAGTTTACGAAACTCTACTGATACCTTTGGTGAGAGAGAGAAGTCTCCCATGGGGTAGGGAAGAAGCAAGAAAAGTTTTTGCAAGCAGCAATTCTGTATCCACAGTGTCCGTGTCTGGATGCTCCCAATCGTAACTCTGCTGGTGTGGGACTGGGGTGTGAGACTCCCTGAGGCAGGAGGTTTGGTGTTTTTCATGGAATCACAGCATGTCCTGAGCTGGAAGGACCCCCAGGGACCATCCAGTGCAGCCCCCGGCCCTGCACAGACCCCCCAACAACCCCACCCTGGCATCCCTGGGAGTGGTGTCCAAAGGCCCCTGGAGCTCTGGCAGCCTCGGGGCCGTGCCCATTCCATTCCCGGGTGTGCTGCGAGCAGGATCTCAGACCCCCCCGGTGGAAGGATTCCCTATCCTGGGCATCCTCCCCTAGGCCTGGCCAGTCTGTGTCTCCCTGGTGCCCTGTCCTGGAGGGCTACAGAGCTGCCTGGGGTAGCCTGGAGGGATTTTAGCAGGAATTGCCCAAGGGGACAAGAGGGATTCCCCTGGCTTGTTCTGCGCCCCTGTGCCCTCAGGAGTTTCGGGAACAGGAGACTGAGCTGGACCCACCCCACTGATCCCCGGGCTGCCCGTCCCTGCCAGGCCGGGTCCGAGCACCAAGAGATGAGCCAGACCCACACCCTTCCCTGCCAGCCCTCCGAGGGGCTGCTCTCACACCAGCTCCTCTCCCTCCGTGTTCTCCTCTGACTGGAGTGCAGTGACAGCTGCTTTTCCTGGAAACACGGAGTGTGGAGCATCCCAGGCTGCTTTTATATCCTGATGCTTTAGATCGTTAAATTCTCACGCCTTAAGCTCTTTATTTCTTGTTTTGCTGTGGTTGTGAGAGGATCTCCTGGGGCCTTATTGTACAACAAATACAAATAATCCATGAATAAAGCAGGCTGGCTGTTTGTACTGCTGGCAGTCTGCAAGGATGGCTCCCAGATAACGTTTTGGGCTATTACTCATTTTGATCTGTGCCTCCTACCCACGTTTCCCTGCTCAACAACACTGCAGAGATGTTGCCCTCTGGAAAGAGGCTTCTCCAGATTAATTTCTGATTTTTCTACCTGTCTGCTGTCTGCCTTTGGCAGAGTTTCTGTTTCCTTCCCTGCTTTCCCTGCCCAGCCGTGGTGAGTTCATGCGGTTTTTGGGATGGTTCAGGTGTGATGGACACAGAGGCTGCAGTTATTCCTTGTCAGTGCTGCCCTGGGGGGAGAAGCCCTTTAAATTCACTCATAGCACGTTTAGTTTTATGAAGTCCTTGACATTAAACTTCTAAATGAGCTGGGATGTGAATTGGAGAGTGCTAAAAATGAGATTTAAACGGGAGAAAGCCCCAGTTCCCTGGCTGGGAGGATGTGCTGCCCTTGCTGGGGCTGCTGTGGAACAGGACCGGTTATGTTAAATACAAACTGGTATTCACTGGTGCCTTGAAGCTGCTCCACTTGTTCCCCACTGGGAGCTGCCCTTGGGGGAGCTAGCTGCCATTAGTTGGTCTCTGATGGTTCCACAGCACTGACGAGGTGAGTGCACTGCAGGTTTTCCTCCTTAGATCTCTCCCCTCTGCTTGCTTCTTCCCCCGTTAGGTGCAAACGCTGTTTATTTTTCTGTATTAGTTCCTCTCTCGTGCTTCTCTCTTCAGTGATTAACAGCTGATTTCCTACTTGTCTCTTGACCTTTCTTTTGCCGAATTTCTTGTTCTTTAAGTATCTGCTTAAATGCCACGGGCAGAGGTCAGCTGGGTTAGTGCTTGACGTGTGCAAGAAGATGCTCCTGGTGTTCATTTCTTTGTCCTCTGGTTATTTCTTAGTGAATAACCTGGAATGTTTCCCTAGCAAATTGGTGTAGGAATGACTTTCTCCCTGTGGAACACACAGAGGTGTGTGGTAGGTGAGTGGTACCTTGATTTTTATACGGAGGGCAGAATTCATTGACGAGGCAGTCAGAGACTCTGAAGGGCTGAAACATTCCCTCACTGGGCACCCTGTGCCAGGGCCTCCCCACCTCACAGGGAGGAGTTCCTTCCTCCTGGTCCTGTCCCTCCAGCCCTTTCCAAAGTCTCTCTCCACCTTTCCTGTGGCCCCTTCAGGCCCTGCAAGGCCACACTGAGCTCACCCCAGAGCTTCTCCTCTCCAGGTGAACACCCCCAGCTCTCCCAGCCTCTCCTGCCAGCAGAGCTGCTCCATCCCTCTGCTCATCCTGGAGCCTCCTCTGGGCTCCTCCAGCAGCTCCAGGCCCTCCCTGTGCTGGGCCAGGGCTGGGGCAGCTCTGCAGGTGGGGTCTGCCCTGAGCACAGGGGCACAATCCCAATCCCTTTCCTGCTGCCCCTGCTGGGACCAGCATTTACATTTCACAGTCCACAGTGTGCAGGGACAGCAGAGGAGTTAATCCAAACTGCAGATTTGCCAGAAAATTGCTCTATAAATAAAAATAAATTCCAAAAATAAGTGAAATAAAACACCAGTAGAAGATGAAGGGGAGGGGAAGGATGGAAACAAGCGGATGTGAGGAGTGGATTTGTTCCATGGCCAAGTGCTTGTGTTGAGAGGCCTTTTGTCACCAGTGACTGCTTTGGAGGGCAGCCTTAGAGGGCAAAGCAGAGTAACTCCAAGCAGAGAAGTTCTGGGAGTGATGTGTGCCACCTTCCCAGGGGGAGGTTGGGTCTGGGAATCTTCTCCACAAGTCCCTGACAGGAGGGGGCTCAGGGGGGGTCGGGCTGTGCTGGCAGGGAACAGGGACAGGAGGAGAGGGAACGGCCTCAGGCTGGGCCAGGGGAGGCTCGGGGTGGATTTTGGGGGAATTTCTCCTGAAAGGGCTGTCGAACACAGGAGTAGGCTCCAGGGAGGTGGTGGAGGGGTCTAACAGCCCCGTGGATGTGGCACTTGGGGACCTGGCTCAGTGGTGGCCTGGGCAGTGCTGGGTCAGGGTTGGACTCGATGCCTTGAGGGCTCTTCCCACGTGAACCATTCCACGTTCCCGGGGGAGTCCCTGGTGCCGGAGGATCCAGCTGGAGGCACTGGAACACCTGTGACCAACGGGGCATTTTGTGCCTGGGGCAGCAAATCCAGGAGAGAGAGAGACATCTCCTGCTTGTTTCACCATGGAGATGAACTCCTGTGCAAACCAAGTGCCTGGGACAGGAGGTCTGGCCCCGGGAGGTTTGTGTGGCACAGGGCGGCTCAGGAGCAGATTCCCTGCAGGAACAGGTCTGGGTCTGCTCTGCTTCCACCTCCCAGTTCTTGGAAGAAAAGAATGATTTAATTGCTTTTTCCTGTTTGAAGCTGTGTGCAAGGCTGGAATACCTTCCTTGGGTCACAATGGGATGTCAATGGGATTTTCCCTCTGTTCCTGGGTCACAATGGGATGTCAGTGGGATTTTCCCTCTGTTCCTGGGTCACAATGGGATGTCAGTGGGATTTTCCCTCTGTTCCTGGGTCACAATGGGATGTCAGTGGGATTTTTCCTTTATTCCAGCAACAACGCACCGTTTATAGGCTGACCCTGGTGAAAGCTTGGAATGTGGATGAACTCAAAGCTTATGCTGACCTGATATCCCTGGGGAAACCAGACTTCATCGAGGTCAAGGTGAGCTGCATGGAGCTGTTCTCTTTTTTCCAGCAGTATTTTCCACTGCTTTGTCCCCATTTCCCCCCTCCCTTTAGTCCAAACTTCCTGAGTAAGTGAAATTCTTCTACAGTGATGCATGAGAAACTTCTCTCTTGCTTTTAACATTAGTGAATACTAATTAATTAACAGTAACATTAATACTAATTAATCAGGTAATGTTTTCCAGTGTCTTATGTGTTCCTTTGGGGCAGGTTTCCCTGTGCCACTGGCCCAGCCAGTCTCCATTTCTGCCCAACAGAATCGTCACTCTCTGGCCTCTTTTTGTGTGTTTCTGTGAAAACAAGGATAAATAGATATTCCTTCTTCACACCAGCTGACAGCTGAAACAAAATATCCCAGGTCAAGCTGGTGGTTTGGGGTAGGGTTCTTCCCATCCTGGTCTTGAATTCTGCCAGGGAAAAGGTGAAAGGTTCAGTGGTGGGGTTGTGTGTGGCTGGATTTGATGGATGTAAGATACAGCAGGGCAGGAGGGGCTGTGTCATGGCCTTAACCAATTTAGTAAATTGAGAATGTAAAAAAGGTACAAACTTGTAAAAAAGGCACCTTCCAAAGTGCTCTGAGCATTTTCACCCAGCAGCTCCTGCACAGCTCCCTCGGCTCTGTGTTTGTGCTACTCTGTTACTCCTGGACTTCCTCTTTCCTTTTTCTTTTTGCTTTTCCTTCTCTCTTTTAATTTTTTTAAACTTTCTTTTTTTTTTTTTAAACCTTTTTTTTCCCACTTTTTCACTTTTTTTAACCTTTTTTTACTGCTGCTATGAAGAAAAAGCCTGGATTTTGCTGCAAAGGTTTGATACATCAGCACTGAGAGTTCTTCTCTCTGGGTGTGCTGCTGGAGTTGTGCTCATCCCAGCTCGGGTTTGGAGTTTGGCTTGGGGAAAAGCCCTCGGATTTCCACCTTCCTGGGTGTCCCTGGCTGTGCAGGGTCCTGGCGGGGTGGAGCAGAGGCTGTGGGGCTGAGGCTGCTCTGCCCGAGGCGTTAGTGTTAATTGGCGAGACGAGGAGGTGTCAGCCGATGTCTCAGCACGGATTTCGGGGCAAACATCTGTCTGCTGCACGGCACAGCTGCTCTTCCCTCTGCCTGCAGCCCTGCTCCCCCAGAGCTCTGCCCGGGAGAAACCCTGCCCTGCTCTGCCAGGGGAACGGGTGAGTGGGCACAGAGGTACTGTGTCACAGAGCTGCTGCTCTGCCAGCTGGGACAGGGCTTTGTGTGGATCCCTGAGCCCTGTGTGAGCTGGGACAGGGCTTTGTGTGAATCCCTGAGCCCTGTGTGAGCTGGGACAGGGAATTACAGGGATCCCTGAGCCCAGTGTGAGCTGGGACAGGGCTTTGTGTGAATCCCTGAGCCCTGTGTGAGCTGGGACAGGGATTTACAGGGATCCCTGAGCCCTGTGTGAGCTGGGACAGGGAATTACATGGATCCTTGAGCCCTGTGTGAGCTGGGACAGAGAATTACATGGATCCTTGAGCCCAGTTTGTGTGAGCTGGGGCAGGGAGGGGCTGGGTGGCATTCCCGGGATCCAGCAGTGGGGTGGTGGCACTGGGGCCCAGCCTCACACTGAGGTGGTCACACAGCACTGGGGACCTGGCAATTTTCCCCCAAAGACTTGGTATTTTGGATTACAAGTAAATTTTCTGTGTTCCTTTGGGGATGAAGCACGTTTAGGGTGTGCCCAGGCCTCAGCAGTGCTCTCTCCAGCCCCTCGGTGTGCCAGGGTAGGCAGCCAAGGACCAGTGGTGCTCAAAGCCACCCAGCAGAGAGTGATGGGGAGGTTCTGCAGGGCCCTGCCCACAGTGGGGCTGAGCTCGGGGATTTTCTGCCTGGGGACCTGGGATAAATGACGTCCATTTCAGACCAAGGCAGCTAATCCAGTGTTGCTCCAGAGAGGCTCACGGGGTGGATGGAGAGAGATTTAGATTCTTTCAGGGCTTAATCCTTGTTCTCATTTCCATGAGTGCCTCACAGTGCTGTAACTCTGTGGGACCCATTCTCCCACTTAAGCCAGTAGTAAAGGGAGACTCAGTCATTAAAAATGCATCAAATTGATTTATTGCCTTAATCTGTTCTAATGCCAGCGTGTCACTGTCACACTTGTACGGAGCTGATGGTTGTATTTAGAGTCTGGAACGTGCCAGAACTCGTTTTCCTGCCATGGTGCCCTCTTGGGGTTCTGAAAGCCAGAGGTTTGTGTGATGTGCAGCATTTTTGTGTCCAGGACAGGGAACGGAGCTGGGAAGGGGCTGGAGCCCCAGGAGCGGCTAAGGGAGCTGGGAAAGGGGCTCAGCCTGGAGAAAAGGAGGCTCAGGGGGGCCCTGGTGGCTCTGCACAAGTCCCTGACAGGAGGGGGCTCAGGGGGGGTCGGGCTGTGCTGGCAGGGAACAGGGACAGGAGGAGAGGGAACGGCCTCAGGCTGGGCCAGGGGAGGTTTGGGTGGATTTTGGGGGAATTTCTTCACTGAAAGGGTGGCCAGGCCTGGCACAGCTGCCCAGGGGAGGGGTGGAGTCCCCATCCCTGGAGCAGTGTGAAAGATGAGTGGACCTGGCACTGGGGACATGGCTTAGGGTGGCCTCAGCACTGCTGGGGCAGTGATTGGACTCAATCTTAGGGGTCTGTCCTTGCTGGATTCTAGAATCACAGAATGGTCTGGGTGGGAAAAACCTTAAAGCCCACCCAGTGCCACCCCTGCCATGGCAGGGACACCTCCCACTGTCCCAGGCTGCTCCCAGCCCCAGTGTCCAGCCTGGCCTTGGGCACTGCCAGGGATCCAGGGGCAGCCACGGCTGCTCTGGGCAGAGTGAAGCTTCATCACTCAGCTCACAGCAGCAGTGTGAGCAGAGCCTTCCTGCTTCTTCCCTCAGAATTTAAGGAAGAAATCCAAACCTGCCAGGCTGGCCCTTCGTCCCAGGGCCGTCTGTGCCACGGTGACTGCAGGACTTGGGCACAGCAGGGATCAAAGTCATGGCACAGGATCTTCCCCAGCCTTTGTGGAAGTTTTCAGCCACTTGGAAGCTCTTTTCCTGCTGATTTTCCTGCTGATTTTGTCCGTGTGGATGGATAATCTCGGTGTCCAGCCGAGCTCAGGGTGCTGCTGTGGGACTGTGGCTCCAGGGTGCCTGAGGCTTGGCTGCAGAGTGGAAATGCCCAAGGAAATGTGTGCAGGGAAGGGCCAGAGAGAAGTGTCTGTCCCAATCTGCTCACTCCTGTCATGTTAAACAGGAAAGATTATTTAATTGCTTAAAATAATGAGGAAAATGAGCTGTGCCTTAATGAGTTTTTAATTGCATGCAGCAAGAGGCGATGCCCCCACCTGTCAAAAACCCATTCAGGATCCTGCTGCCAGCCCAGCTGGGGTTTAGATGGAGGTGAAGCTGAACCTCCCGTTCTGGTGCCTGCTGTGAATAAACCCAAACAATGTTTGATTTCCACACCTGAGAAGAGACCAGCATTGCCCACATGCTGCTGAGAATCACAGAATCGTTTGGGTTGGGGTGGACCTGCCAGAGTGTACCCAACCCCTCCCCAGCACTGCCGGTGTCCCCACGTGCCACGTGTTAAAGCCCTCCAGGGGTGGGGACTCCAAACCTCTCTGGGCAGCTGTGCCAGGCCTGGGCACCCTTTCCATGGGGAAATTCCTCCTGGTGTCCACCCCGAGCCTCCCCTGGCCCAGCCTGAGGCCGTTCCCTCTCCTCCTGTCCCTGTTCCCTGCCAGCAGAGCCCGACCCCCCCGGCTGCCCCCTCCTGTCAGGGACTTGTGCAGAGCCACCAGGGCCCCCCTGAGCCTCCTTTTCTCCAGGTTGATTGGTCACAGGTTGGACCTGGTGGTCCTGGAGGACTTTTCCAGCCTGGATGAGTCCAAGGCTGAGGCTCTGAGCAGAGGCAGGGTGACCCAGCCGTGGCCGTGCCCCTCTCCATCCCCGCCCGGCTCATTCGGGGAGCTGGGGTGAGGGGCTGTGCCCTGGTGTGAGCTGAGCTCTCCCAGCAGGAATTCCTTCCCCTCGCAGGGAGTCCCTGCAGGCTCCCAGCAGTGCTGGGCCCTCAGCCACAGCTCTGGGGTGTCGAGGAGTGCTGGGGCTGTGCTGCACAACCAAGCATCCCCAGCCCTCCCTGCAGGCTGCGGTGGCACGGAGGAGCTCTGTTAAATCAGCTGGAAAGTGATTATGAAAGGCAGCCAAGGAGTTGAGTCCTGGCTGGACCCGCTGCAGCGGGAGCAGACGTGCACGAGGCCTCGTGGCTGTAATTTGGGGAGAGCTCTGCTCGGCCCAGGAGCGTGGCAGGGCTGCAATCCATCAGCGTGGCACTGAGGCTTTTTGTGTTTGTCTGGGGGCACGGCTGCCCCAGATTTTAAACAGTGCCTCTGTCACTCAGCAGCTCGGCCCACACTTTGTTCTCTGTTAATTCGCACGAGCCTCAATTAAATTTATAATTTGTGGGCTCGGAGTGAAGAGAATTGTTTTGTTCAGTAATTAAATTGGGAAGTCTGGAGTGTGAGTGGAGAAACACAGCGCTGTCAGCTGCACTCGTTCCCTTCAGAGCCCTGGGGATTGAAGGGATTGCTGGCTGGATCCCGGGGCAGGAGCCAGCTCCTGGGGGCAGGAATGTGCTTCCCACGCTTCCCGCAGCACCAGCAACCACCCTGGCACAGGGCTCTGCTCAGTCCAGTTGTGCTCACTCAGCTCCAAAAATCAGCCCTGGCCCAGCACAGGGAGGGCCTGGAGCTGCTGGAGGAGCCCAGAGGAGGCTCCAGGATGAGCAGAGGGATGGAGCAGCTCTGCTGGGAGGAGAGGCTGGGAGAGCTGGGATTGTCCAGCCTGGAGAGGAGAAGCTCTGGGGTGAGCTCAGTGTGGCCTTGCAGGGCCTGAAGGAGCCACAGGAAAGATGGAGAGAGACTCTGGACAAGGGATGGGTAAGGAGCAATGGCTTCCCACTGCCAGAGGGCAGGGCTGGATGGGATCTTGGGCAGGAATTGTGCCCTGGGAGGGCGAGGAGGGGCTGGGACAGAATTCCCAGAACAGCTGTGGCTGCCCCTGGATCCCTGGCAGTGCCCAAGGCCAGGCTGGACACTGGGGCTGGGAGCAGCCTGGGACAGTGGGAGGTGTCCCTGCCATGGCAGGGGTGGCACTGGGTGGGCTTCAAGGTCCTCTCCAGCCCAACCCATTCCGTGATTCTGTGGAATCCAGAGCATGCCCAGCACAGCTGCTCTGGATCTGTTCTGGCAGAGCCAGGAAGAGCTGGGATGCTGTTCAAAGGCTTCTGCATTTCAAGGTACTTGGCCAGAGCTCTGTGGATCAGGCTGCTCCAAGCACCCTTATTAAGCAGGTAATTAAGAGGCAGCATCGTTGCTGTTCCTGCCGCAGGGAGGCTGGGGAGAGAGCTCTGGGTGAACAATGGGATCCTTCCCTTTTTAATTCCTGATGTCTTAATAACTGTCTTCATGTATTACTGCAAAGCAGAACGTGACCGCCCTCACCAGCTCCGCATGGGTTTTAAGTGCCATCAGCTGTTAATTAACTCCACTTTGCAGAAGTTGGGGAAGTTGAAAGCTGCTTTCCTTCGGTGTGCTGGAAGCTGATTCCCATTGATTTGTGCCGGGAATTAACCAGCCAGCCAAGCACTCACTTATTCCATTTGCCTCTGCACTTTCTTTGCTTGTAAACGATATCTTTGTAGTTTACTGAGAGCATGAATCATGTTGGAGCTTCTGAAGAATTTTCCCCCTCTGTACTCATACATTTTTCATGCTGCTCAAATCATAATCTGGGTAATGAGTGTGGGGAGAATATTGCTGTGTGTCTCCAGCTGCACTTTGGGGATCCAAACCCCTGATTTGCGTGGCTGGCTGCTCTGATATAACACTGACTAACAGAGAGCCAACATGTTTAAACTCTGTGTTCAGACTTACAGAGCTGGGCGTAGTAAAACTGAGTGTACGTCCCTGGTGAGCACTCCCTGCCTTGTGCCCTGTCAGTCTTTCTCCAGGCTGGCTCTGAGTTACGGTGCCTGGGCAGCTTAATGGGGGAGTCCCTCCTGAGTCTGTGGGTGAGACAGTAATTGCTTCCCAGCCTTGTACAGCTCCCAGTGAGCAGCAGCCCCTGCAGCCCTGCCCAGCACGCTGTGCACCTTGCTCCGGTTGAAAGCGCTGGCAAAGATGTGTCTGCACATTCCATGTGCAGGGAAATGCAGGGGAATCAGGGATTGGGAGCAGGGCGGCAGCTGGGAGCAGGGCCACACATGAACCTGGATGCAAATTGCATTTAAAGGAGATAAAAGTGTTCTTCACGGGGGAAAACCGTGAGCAGGCCAGACACAACCAGCCATAAAACTGTGCTGTAAAGGCTGGTGCTTGGTGGGGTTTTGTGACTGGAATAAAAGAGCTCAGTCCAAGGGCAGAGGGGATGGAACTAGGCAGAGAGAAGGGCAGAGAGGCTGGAACCACCTGGAGAGGGGCTGGAAGCAGGCAGAGAGGGGCTGGAAGCAGACAGAGGGGCAGAGGGGCTGGGTGGTGTCTGTAGGAAAAGCCCTGGGTTCTGTTTGCCCTCTGGGTACCCCGGGGCTGTGAGCAGCCCTGTGACCCGGTGAGGGATCTCCTCTCAGCGGTGGCAGATCGATTGCTGGGGAATTGGCAGTGAATTATTGGATCAGGAGAAGCTGAGGTGGATCACGGTCCTGTCTGTGAAATGTTCTCAAGCAGACATCAAGGGGGAGCACTGAGTGCCCCCCCTGACCTGCTGTGGTTTGGGGCAAATTACAGGGTAAGGAGCATTCAGTGTTTCACGGTGTTCTGTCCTGTCAGAGGGGTTGTGTCATGCACTGGTTAAACCAGAATTAATGGATTTTATCTGCAAGGAGAGAAAGGAAGGAAAAAAGAAAGGAGGAAGAAAGGAAAGAAAGGAAGAGAGAAGGAAAGAAAGAAAAGAAAAAGAGAAAAATAAGGGAAAGGAAACTAAAATAAGGGAAAGAAAAAAAAAAAGAGAAAGAAGAAAAATGAAAAGAAAGAAAGAGAGAAAGGGAGAGAAAAAAGGAGAAGCAAATTTGAGGTCATGGCTAAGACTAAATCAGCAATTCAGGGCTAAGACTAAATCAGCAGTTCAGGAGGCTCGGGTGATCAGATCTCCAGATCAGGAGCAGCTGCTCCCAGAACGGTGAGGCTGGATGGGGAAGGCCTGGGAGGCTTTTGGAGATCTCAGAAGGATGTGAGCTCACCACGGGATGCGGGGTGAGATCCCCTGGGATGTGGGCACAGAGCTGCAGGGTTCGCTGGGGCTGGCAGTGCCCGGGCCCCGGGAGGCTGAGCTGACTGTGCCGGGCTCTGTGTGTCCCCAAGGTGTGACCCACTGCTCTCTGTGTGTCCCCAGGGTGTGACCTACTGCTCTCTGTGTGTCCCCAGGGTGTGACCCACTGCTCTCTGTGTGTCCCCAGGGCGTGACCTACTGCGGGGAGAGCTCTGCCAGCAGCCTCACCATGGCCAACGTGCCGTGGCACGGGGAGGTGGTGAGCTTCGTGCAGGAGCTGGCGCGGCTGCTCCCGGACTACGGCATCGCCTGCGAGCACGAGCACTCCAACTGTGTCCTGATGGCCCACAGAAAGGTGAGGCTGCCAGGGACAGCTGCCCTCTCTGGTTCTAACTCCTGTTCTCCAGAGGTATCGCCGAATCGCTCAGGTTGGAGAAGCCCTCTGGGGTCATCGTGTCCAGCCCAGCACTGCCAAGGCCACACTGCCCTGTGTCCCCAGGTGCCACATCCACGGGGCTGTTAAACCCTTCCAGGGATGGGGACTCCACCCCTGCCCTGGGCAGCCCATTCCAAAGCTTCCCAAGCCCCTCCAGTTGCTGGCCAGGAGAATCTGTGGTGTGCCCCAGGATTCCAGCCCTTCACATCTCCCGGATGCCATTTGGGCCCAAGGGATGCTCTGTTATTTTCCTGTTGGTCTGAGCCACCTCTCTGGAGGTGAACCACATTTGAATCAGAGAATGGCAGAATTGTTCGGGCTGCAAAAACCCTCCAAGTTCATCGAGTCCAACCATTCCCNGGCAGAATTGTTCGGGCTGGAAAAACCCTCCAAGTTCATCGAGTCCAACCATTCCCCCAGCACTGCCCAGGCCACCACTGCCCCGTGTCCCCAAGTGCCACATCCACGGGGCTGTTAAACCCTTCCAGGGATGGGGACTCCACCCCTGCCCTGGGCAGCTGTGCCAGGCCTGGCCACCCTTTCAGTGAAGAAATTCCCCCAAAATCCACCCTGAGCCTCCCCTGGCCCAGCCTGAGGCCGTTCCCTCTCCTCCTGTCCCGGTTCCCTGCCAGCACAGCCCGACCCCCCCGGCTGCCCCCTCTTGTCAGGGACTTGTGCAGAGCCACCAGGGCCCCCCTGAGCCTCCTTTTCTCCAGGCTGAGCCCCTTCCCCAGCTCCCTCAGCCGCTCCTGGGGCTCCAGCCCCTTCCCAGCCCCGTTCCCTGCCCTGGACTCACTCCAGCCCCTCGGGGTCTGTGTTGTTGTGACAGCTTCTCTGGGCAACCTCTGCCAGGGCCTCAGCACCCTCACGGTAAAAGATGTGATCTTACATGCAGTGTAAATCGACCCTGCTGCTGCTTAAATCCATCACCCCTTGCAGCAGCTCCTGCTGGAAAGGTTTGTCACCATCTCCCCTTCAGGTACTGGAAGGGAAAGGAAACGAAATACAAGTGAAATGCCAAAAAATAATTCATTTTAAGGGATGCAGGAAATGAAAAATAATGAGAACATATTTGCTTTCTGAGCTTCAGAAAAGATTAATGGAAAGACAGCAGAAATTGATAATAATGTGCCAGCTGGGCACCTGATGGAATTGTGGAACCCTGGAATAGTTTGGGCTGGAAGAGACCTTAAAGCCCATCCCATTCCATGGCAGGGACCCCTCCCACTGTCCCAGGCTGCTCCCAGCCCCAGTGCCCAGCCTGGCCTTGGGCACTGCCAGGGATCCAGGGGCAGCCACAGCTGCTCTGGGCACCCTGGGCCAGGGCCTCCTACCCTCCCAGGGAAGGATTTCTCCTGAATATCCAATCTAAACCTACTTTGGAATCTGCAGAGGGAGCACCTGGGGAGGAGCAGAGAAAACCAGGACACCTGGCACTGGTTGTGTTTGATGTCACCTTAAATTGGCTTTATTTACAGTCTCACTCCTGGCTGTTGCCACTGGCAACTGTTCCTGAGAAAGCAAAATCTCCCTTTGCAATGTGAGGTCCAGGAAAGCAAACAAACAGATTGCACAGACCTTCCTGAGGCAGAATTGAGGTAACACCATTAGCAAGAAGAATAAATTGGTACCTGCCCAGGAGGAATTCAACAGCTGCTTCTCCTTCCACAGCCATTAGCAGAGGGTGTCTGTGGGAAACAATCTGTCCTCAGTGCTAAAATAGCTAATAAAAAATAAATTTATTTCCATTATAGTTTAATTTTTGAGTTTCAGGCTCTAGTGGAGAATAAAATCTGTCAGTGCCTATTATTTGCAGGAAAAGCTGTGCTCTGGGATTGATCAAACTGCAGTGAGTGACTGCAAAATCAACGGGGTCTTTAAAAAATTAAGGAGCTGCAGGAAGAGTGTAATACAAATCATTAAGAAATGTGATTTATTTGGCTGTGTTTTCCTAGGTCCGAGTTTGGAGGTGTTCAAACAATGCTCCTGGTACATTTAATGCTGCCATTGGATGCCAGCCTGTAGGAAAGAGTCTGGGGATGTCAGGAGCAATTCATCCTGCAGCTGCTGCCTGGGATGGGTGGCACTCCCTGACTGGCACCTGCTTGTGATGAGGGGCAGCTCAGGACCTGACCTCTGAAGTCTCTGAAGGGCAGGGACTCAGGGAGAAAAGGGGATTTAAGGAGAGCAGGCTGCAGGGTTTGTGTCTGGTGTTCCTTTCTCTCTCTGGAGGCCACGGGAGGGGTGGCACTGAGATGGGAACTGGGGCGTTGGGGGCTTCAGTGCCTCCCAAATCCCCCTGCAGCCCCCCAGGCTGCCCCCACACAGGAGCCCTCTCCTGCTCCCAGCAGAGGGTTCTGCTCTCCGAGGGGCTCGGGGAGCCCTCAGCACCCAGGCAGTGAGGGGTGGACTTCAGCCTCAGAGAGCTCTGCATCCCAGGAGCTCAAACTGTCCTGAAAACTGGAGCCTCCCAGCAAAACCTTTGAGTGCCAGTTCCCTGCACAGAGCCCTAAGGATCAGCCCAGAGAACAGCCCCTGTGCCCGGCTCCCCGTGCCCTGAGGATCTGTGTGTTCCTGGGGTCTCCACGGCTCGGGGGCAGTGGGTGTCACTCCTCAGAACCCCAGAAGGGTTTGGGTTGGAGGGACCCCAAAGCCCACCCAGTGCCACCCCTGCCATGGCAGGGACACCTCCCACTGTCCCAGGCTGCTCCAAGCCCAATGTCCAGCCTGGCCTGGGGCACTGCCAGGGATGGGTGGGTCCTGCTGAAGCCTGGGGGATGGGTGGGGACAGCCAGGGCTGAGTGCAGCCTTCCCTGGGCTCCCAAGGGTGGGACAGCTCCTCTTCCCCGCCCTTCCTGCATCCTCCTCCCGGCTTTCCCCTGGCTTCCAGCTCCCTTTGGGAGCTGCCTGGTGTTTGGGCTCTTTGATTCTTTAGCAGCACTGCTGAACTCTTGAGTAATTCTCTTTGCTTTCGAGTGAATCCCATAAACCACGGTCACAAGAATGGGATTTATGGCCCCAATTTGGACTAATGGGCGGAGATCTCGACACAGCAGCAGCTTTCTAATGAACCTGTTAATTCCAGGGGCCTTTTCCAGAGGGAGGCCTGCGGCTGGTGCCGTTCCTGGCTGCGACACTCGGGGCACCCTCGGGAGGACCAAACAAGCTCCTGGGAAGGGGAGGGCGCTGCAGCTGCCTCCCAGTGAGGATTCCCCTGCAGGAAACTCAGTATCTCGGCCATTTCTGGACTAAACCCCTTGGCCCCACGGGGCTGGCTTTGCTTTCTCGTGTGTTCCACCCTGTCCTTGTCCCGGAGCGCTTCCTGGTGCTTCCAGCCCACTTTGTTCATTAACCCTTTCCCCCCTGGAGCAGGTGGTTGTTCTCCAGCTCCCTGGGGCTCTACAACACCAAGTTCTGGCCGGTTCAGCCTGTGCCCTGTGCTGCCCTCAGCCCGGCTGAGCCAGGCATCCCGGAGCTCTGGGGCAAGGCAGAGGGTTCCGAGTCCGAGCATCCCTGCGACCTCGGGGCTGATTTCCATGTCTGGGCATCCCTGACTCCTCCCTGTGCCCCTGGGGCTGATTTCCATGTCTGGGCATCCCTGACTCCTCCCTGTGCCCCTGGGGCTGATTTCCATGTCTGAGCATCCCTGACTCCTCCCTGCGACCCCGGGGCTGATTTCCATGTCACCTAGGGATGCACAGCTCAGGGAATGCTCTTGGAATTCCAGTGCCTGCTCTCTCTGCAGGTCTCGGCTCATAGGGTGATGTGAACAGGGTGGGCTCAGCACTGTGCTGCCCTCAGCCCTTTCTGCCTTAATTAATCTGTTAGGCCTGACTTTGAATCCTGGGATTGGTTAGAAAAGCTCTCCAAGGTCACTGAGTCCAGCTGCCCACCCAGCAGCACCACTGTGTCCCCAGGTGCCACATCCACACACCTTTGGGACACTTCCAGGCATGGGGACTCCCCATGGGAGTCAGGCCCCGACCACCCTTTCAGTGGGGAAATTCTCCCAGATATCCACCCTGAACCTCCCCTGGCCACTTTGGGACTGTTTCCTCTTCTCCTGTCAGCTGTTCCCTGGGAGAGGGGCCCAACACCCGCCTCGCTCCAGCCTCAAGCAGAGACTGCACAGAGTGTCCATCCCTGGGTCCAGACGTTCCCTCGTGGGGCAGCTGTGTGCTCCAGCCCTCCCTTGCCTCACCAGCCGGGTTCTCTCCCTGCTGGATGTGGTCTGGGATGGTGCTGTGTTCTCCAGCAGGGCAGGGTGACCTTGGCACCCGCAAAGGGAGAGGCTTTTGGGGACATCCCTTCAGTCAGCTCATTTCCCATCCCCAACCCCCCTGGGAGGGTGGGCAGGCCCTGGCACAGGGTGCCCAGAGCAGCTGTGGCTGCCCCTGGATCCCTGGCAGTGCCCAAGGCCAGGCTGGACACTGGGGCTGGGAGCAGCCTGGGACAGTGGGCGGTGTCCCTGCCATGGCAGGGGTGGCACTGGCTGGGCTTTGTGGTCCCTCCAACCCAAGCCACCCCAGGATTCTGTGCCTGCAGAGCTGGGGGTGCCATGGCACCTCCCAGGCAGGTGCTGGGGACAGGGAGCAGCCTGGCCAGAGGGGCCCATCCCTCTCCATCAGCCACGAAACTGTCCCAGGCAGGAGGGACTCGGCCTTTTCCTGCCCAGTGCTGGCACCGCGGGGCTGGGCTGGGCCCGGGAGGCTGCGGGGTGTCCTGGGGGAAGGGCACTGCAGGGCTCCGTGCTGAGCAGCCCGTGCTGAGCAGCCCGGCTATATTTAGGGAGGAAGAGGAAGCACTTCAGTCCCAGCTGCACATCCCCTGACAAGGGTTAGATCAGGCACAAAGAGTCCATCACGTTGAGTTCCTTCCTGCCTCGGTCCTTGGGAGCGTGGCAGCTGTCCTTGTGATCCAGCATCCCGCACCCAGGGACAGCATCCCAGGGAACACCAAACTCGGGGGCAGAAGGTCACAAAGAGATGGGACATCCCGGGATCTGCAGCAGAGCAGGGATGGGGTGGATCCCAGGTGTGGACGAGGTGACTCCAGGTGTGGCCAAGGTGTCCCCAGGTGTGGACAAGGTGACCCCAGGTGTGGATGAGGTGACTCCAGGTGTGGCCAAGGTGTCGCCCGGTGTGCACAAGGTGTCCCCAGGTGTGGACGAGGTGTCTCCGCAGCCAGCCAGCCTCCCTAGAGCAGGTGTGAGCTCGGCATGGTGGAATTCCCGAGGGATTTCCCCCTTTCCCTTGTCTCCTGCCAGCAGGAAGGTGGCTCCGCAGGGCCGGCTGTGTCGGTGATGAAAAGCTGCTCTCCGTTGTGCTGAACAACCCGGCGTTCATCCCTGGGAGCGGGAGCTGCCGGGATGGAGCCCTGGCTCCGCCGGCAGCGGGGCTGGATTAAAAACCCCAAATCTGCCACAAGGAACTTCGCTTGGAATAACTCCCCGGAATCAGCGGGATCAGCAC
>VYXC01007760.1:132869-143508 GCA_013397175.1 Platysteira castanea
CCGGGCTGGGTTTGTCCGGGGGCTCTCAGAGCTCGGTGCTGGCCGGGCGGGGATGGAGCCGCGGGCACAGCCCGTCCTGCAGGAATGCGCCACGGAAAAGGGAGATCCCCTCCGGACCCGGCTCCAGGGGCGGCTCGAGCTCGGCCTGAGCCTCCCTGCAGAGAGCTCCGCTCCCCGATTAAAAATGCAAAGCCTTCAGCGCTGACACTCGTCACCCTGACAGGGTTTGCGTGACCTGCGGGATGGAGCTCCCGTCAAGGGCACAGCCAGAGACCCCCGGAGCTGAGGGATGGAGCTCCTGGCAGAGGGAACAGGGAACAGCCCGAGACCCCCAGAGCTGCAGAAAGGGTGCCGAGAGCACAGGGATGATTCCTGGAGGAGCGGGTCAGGCTCAGTCCCTGCCCTTCACCCTCCCCACTGCGGTTTGGGGATGCCAGCAGCTTTGGGCAGTTCCCCCTTATCTGTGTTTTTGCTTGAACCGTTTTCTGACTTTGTCCTCTGCTCCGTTTCTGTGTGAAAGCCCCGTCAGGCCCAGGAAGGTCGGGTGTCCCAAGCTCCCGGTGCCTGTTCTGCACAGGGAACACCCGTCTGGGAGCCTCCTTCAGGTGGAGACGCTGAGGCTGATTTCGGTGCCTGGCCGAGGGTCGAGACCTCCCTGTGCCTGCTCTCATCCCCACAGAACCGAGGGACAAACACCCCCAGCCCCTCCCAGCCCCTCCCAGCACAGCCTCCTCTTTTCCTGGGCAGTCCAGCAGTCCCAGAAGTGACCTGGTCCCCTGGGAAACGAACGGACTGAGCCCCTCACCCAGCCCAGCCGGGTTTGATGTGCTCACAGCAGCAGCAGCTGAGCCCAAAGCAAAGCCCACCCCAAGGTCCCGGGGCCGGGAACCAGCCTGGAGGAGTTCTCTGCGTCCTGCTGGATCAGCCAGCGTGGGAGGGCTGCGGTGATAACCCCGCACTGACCCGGCCCCCAGCACTGCATCCATGAGCTGAGGAAAGCTTTGCTGATAACCTCGCACTGGCTCGGTCCTGAAATCCAGCAAAACCCGGGGAAAGAGGACAAACACCGATGGGGACTTGGATTAAAAACCAGAAGTAGTCTTGTTGGCACAAGAGAAGGGAGGAACCCCCAGCACAGGAGCCACTGTGAACACCTTGCCCTGGGCAGCTCCAGGCATTTCGGAACTTGGATTTCGGGCATTCTCGGTGTCAGCTTTGTGTCCTGCCAAGCACAGCCTCCTGTGCACAGCCCAGGGAACATTTCTGCAAAAACAGATGTCCTCCCTGCTTGGACGGAGGTGCCTCCTGCCGTGCCTGAGCTCAGCCGGGAGGATGAGGGGCTCTGCTGTGAGCTCAGCAGGTTTGAGCCCGCACTGGGACAGCTGTGCCTGAAACCCAGGGAGAACCGAGTGGGAGAAGCAGGAGAGGAGAGCCAAGAGAGGCTTGGGGCTGTCCAGGAGAAGCGAGAGAGTTCTGCTCTTGCTGAGGTCCACGGCAGCCCCCTGAGCCCACCAGCAATCCCCAATCCCACGGTGTCCTGCTGATCCCTAGGGAGGTGACATTTGGAGGGCTCTGGGAGGAATATGGCTTGAAACAGGACCAGACCCTCCCAGTCTGCCCTGGAGAGGTGCAAGGAGCTGGGAAGGACGAAACCGGACCATGAAGAGCCTCCCACCCCCTCACAGGTGCTCTGTGGTGGCAGCTCATTGTCCCCATGATGCCACCAGTGGTGGCAGGGGCAGAGGGGTGACAGCCACGTCCTGGGTGCCCTCGGGAACGCGTGCCCAGCGCCTGCAGCTGGTGCTTGTGGCAGCTCTAAAACCAGGGTGGGCAGCCCTGGCTCACTGCCCTGATTGCTGCTGCCTGGGAACGGGAGGAGGGGATCACATCCCCGGGGAGAGCAGGAACCGGCTCCACAGGATCCTTAAAATGCACCAGGAGCTCTTGTCCCATCTCTGAAGTGCCAGCAGTGCAGGGATTCTGGGCATGGCAGGAATTCTCCAGGGAAACCTTCACTGTGCAGGAGAATCGGGCCTTTCTCCAGCTGGGACCCCCAGAGCTCTCGGCCAGCCCTCCCCTTCCTGCCCCTCTGAGCCCCTTGCTCCACAGGCTCGGGGCTGGAACCACCCCTGGCTCCTGCTGCAGGAATGATGTCCTGTGGTTTTCCAGCCCCTCTCCTTTCCTGATCCCTGGCCCTGGGCAGGTCAGGGCCCTGCTGAGGCCGTGGGCTCCAGGAGGGGCGAAAAGCCGGGTGAGGTGACCCGTGGTGGCCTTTGCTCTGTGTGGGTGTCACCCCTGCCTGGGCTGGCACCGCCAGCCTGCAGCTGCTCAGGCCTCAGGGATGAGTTTGATGAGTTTGATGAGTTTGATGAGATTAATGAGATTAATGAGCTCAGTGACCTGGGCTGAGCCGCTGCCCCAGGGCACTCGATGGGAGAGGATCCCAGACGGAGAACCAGGCAGAGCTGGGAGTGTGGGAGGATCCCCCCGGCCCCTGGGGCGAGCAGGAGGCCAGCCTGAGAGCACCAAGTGCAGGGGGTGCGGGTCAGACAGGAGGCTCTGACCACTGCCCCCGGCCCAGGGACCCCCGCGGGACCGCCGGGTGGGGAGCAGGCTGCAGGGGCAGCTTGGGGTCTCTGCTGGCCGTGCCTGGGGCTGAGCCCAGGGCTGGCTCTGTCCGTCCGGGCTCCCTCCCCAGCAGAGCCCCAGGGGTGCTCACGGGTGGCCTCTCCTCCCTGCGATCCCCCAGCCTTGGCATCCCCCCAAATCCAGAGCTGCTTTGTGCTGCCTGCTTCAAACCCCTGGGCTCCCAGCAGCCTCTCCTCGGTTTCCCAAAGAAGGCTCCTGTTTTCCCTGGAAAGGCTGGGTCACAGTTCCTCCCTGTGCTCGGTGTGTTGGCACCCATCGCTTTGTTCCGTCCCTTCCCTGCACTTTGCCTCCGTGTTTCATTCCGACGGTCCTGCTGTGCCTCGGGAGCTTCTGAGCTCTAATAATGATCGTAGGGGTAATAAAATAAATCATCCTGTGCTACCTGCATGGGCCTGGCTGCTTTCCTTGCATTTCTAATAAGAGCTGGACTGGATCTAAAGGGGAGTTTGGGTATTTTCCTTTGAGCTCTCCATGTCTGTCTCTCCCAAACCTGTCGCAGCCCGAACAACTCAGCACGGCCCCATGGCCACCAGGTGCCATCAGCCGGTCACAAGTGGCTGAGGGTCCTCACTGAGGCTTTTTTAGAGGTGAAATCTCGAGGGATTAAGGGCTGGCTGTCCAGAGACCCCAGGGTGTGACAGTCCCTGACTGAAGGTGCTGAGTCAGCACCAATGAGCTTTGGATTACCAGGGTGGAAACACCCAGGAGCTGGGGAGGGGCTGGAGAACTCCTGAGGGAGCTGGGAAAGGGGCTCAGCCTGGAGAAAAGGAGGCTCAGGGGGGCCCTGGTGGCTCTGCACAAGTCCCTGACAGGAGGGGGCTCAGGGGGGGTCGGGCTGTGCTGGCAGGGAACAGGGACAGGAGGAGAGGGAACGGCCTCAGGCTGGGCCAGGGCAGGTTTAGATTAAAAATCAGGAAAAATTTCTTCACTGAAAGGGTGTCCAGCCCTGGCACAGCTGCCCAAGGGCACTGGAGGAGTCCCTGTCCCTGGAGGGGTTTAGCAGCCCTGTGGATGTGGCACCTGGGGACAAGGGGCAGTGGTGGCTCTGGCAGTGCTGGGGTGGTTGGACTCGAAGATCTCAGAGTTTTTTAACCACAGTGACTCTGTGGTTCTGGGATTTGTGCTCAGAAAAGCCTTCAGGCTGTGGGATTTTTTCAACCATCTCTGGCCATGGCAGTTTCCAATTTTAAAACAGAGGAGCAGCAAAAATTTGGGAGCAAAATGAATCCTTCAGTGAGCTGCCCTGGCAGGTGGCAGAGGGACACGGGAGGGGTTGGTTCCTGTCCAGTTCCACACCAGAAGCGGTGGCTGAGTCACGAACACCATTCCCAGAGCAACAGTTTGGGGCTGCAGCCACGTCCTCCCTGCTCGGCTGGAAATGATGGATTGGAGATGATCTATCCTCACCTGGAGGCACAAAAATATGAAGTTGTGGGAGGCTGATGTGCTGGCTGGTGAGCTCGGGATGGAGCTTTATCCAGCACAGCCCTGGAACTCCTGGCTCTGGCTCCTGTGTCCGTGGAGAGCCTGGCACAGCCGGCCCTCCCCTCACCCCCGGGTGCAGCAGGAATCCCCTGACCAAGCTCCCCCTGCACAAGTGTGAAGAAAAAACCTCCCAGACCCGAGGGGATTTGCTCCGTGTCCAGCTGAGGAAATGGCAGCAGAGGCAATATTCTGATTTCTTCCCTTCCCTCTGGTGTGCCCAAGACAGGATCATCAAGGCCTTACAACTGCCAGGAGAGTGTTTCTGAGCCCGGCTTAGCAAGAATGGAAAAACCCATCCCTCCACCCCTTCCTGCATCTTCCAAGCCCTCGGCCACCCCAGGATTTATGAAGCAGCACATTTGTGGTGTGTTCAAGTGCCTGAGTCCTCCAGAGCGCCTCTGTTCGTTCTGGATTTTTGGGATGAGGGAATGAAGCCCTGGCAGGAATCGGGATTGGGGGAGAACTGTGCTGAGCCAGCTCGGAGCCAGAGCCAGCCAAAGCCCTGGAGACCCTGAACTGAGGCACATTTGATTCTTCTCTGCTTAACTTTGCCCTCTGTGCCCCTCCTGGTGCTGCACAGCTGCTGTTCCTGGGGGATGGAGCCTCCTGAGGAAATCCAGGACCACGGATGGGCTGAGGGCTGTGCTCCCCCTGGGCAGCACTCCCGGCCCCCCACACCCAGGGCAATGCTGGAGGGTCTCCAGGGGATTTTTGGGGGGCTTTAGTAACCCCCTTCAGGTGTCCCAGTGGAGAGGGGATGATTGGAAAGGCGGCTGGGGGAGCCAGGAGCTTCCCTTTAGGAATTTGGCGTGGAGCTCCCGGGGTGCTGGCGCTGTGCTGAGCCAGCTTTGGGAGAGAAGAGTGAAGGGCGACTGTCCCTGCTGGACAGCACTGGACAGAGCATCCCTGGGCCTCTGCCAGGGGTGGGCCAGAGGGTCCCTGGGAGGAGAAAATCCCTGGATGAGTGGAACTGGAAATTGGAGTGGAAGGAAGAGGCTGCGCTACCCGTGTCCTGGGCTGGGGGATAAGAGATCAAATGGATCAGGAAAAGCTTCCTTGGCTGCAGGAATGGAAGGGAATGGAATGGAAAGGGAAAAGCCCCATCACTGGAGGGGTTTAGCTGTTCCTCCTTGCTGGGAATCGGGCAGCATCGCAGGGAGCCTCTCCTGGCAGCTGATTTACCGAGGGGGACAAACCAGCTGGGCCCTGGAGCCCAGTGCTGTGCCTGGACCCCTCCCCGGACACCCATCCTGAGGGTCAGGGCTCCGGAGTGGCCTTCCCCAGCCCTGCCCCCTCCTGTGCTGCCCAAACCCTTCTCTGCTGCCACTGCTGTGCTGGGCAACCCCACTCCACACTGTCCCTTTGTGCTTCCGTGGCCCTGATCCCCCGGGCAGGGCCTGGCCGGGGCCTGGGGCTCCCTGCCACTGCTTTTCCTCCTTCCCTGTGTTTCAGCAGCCCGTGTCCGCAGCCCGTGAGTCCCCTGTGACCCCAGCTGGCCGTGTGTGCCCCCTCTGCAGCTCCCAGGGCAGCCCCTGCCCGCGGCCAGGCTGTGCTCAGGGGCTCCAGCCCCGCTCCTGCCCGGGCCCCTCTTGGGCCAAACCCAGCCGTGTTTGCTTACAGAAATGGCATTTTGGGCAAAGCTGCCAGCCTGCCTCCAGCCCCACTCCTGCAGCAGCTCGGGTTCCTGGGATGGACCTGCAGGAGCCTGGCCAGTGACTCTGGGAGATGCTGAGGGACTCTGGAGTGCAAACCTCCCATCCCTGGAGCCCCAGCTGGGTTAGAGGTACTCAAATATCCTCACGTCAGGCTCTCTGTAGCTCAGAGCTCACTGGCAGCCCATGGGAATTGAAGTGCTGCATAAAAGGCAATTTAAGCTTCCTAAACCACCCTTGAACATGTCTTTACTTGCACCTTTATTGCTGTTTCCTGGACCCTCCATGGCACATTTTCCTTTCTGCCTCTCCCGGCGTGTCCAGGCCCTGGTCCCCTCTCACCTGAGGTGTTCATTATTTCCCTCCCAGCATCAAGTGCTGCAGTCCCTGGAGCAGCCGGGTCCCTCCCTCTCCTTCCCACCTCCATCCCATCGAATATTCCTGCTCCCTTTGGCTCACTGCACTTTATATCCTGAGTCCAGCTGCAGCCTGGGCCAGGCCCCAGCACCCCAGGAGCTCCGCGCTGGGACTCCAGAAATCAGGGAAGGTTCTGGAGCCAAGGCAGAAAACGCTGTGGGTGTTTCCCTGCTCCCTGAGGCTTTTCCAGGAGAGGTTTTTCAGCCAGGTGTGGGTGTCGAGACGGTTTGGGGGTGCTGGGGCAGAGCCAGCAGGACACAGCTCCTCCCAATTCCTCTGCTCCTGGAGGGATCGGCAGCCCCGGCTGACAAACCCCGGCTGTCTCTGGCAGTGCCCCATCATTTCAATCTGGATTTTGACACCGAGTCTCTCTCCAGTCCTAACAGAATAGGAAAGGAAATTGCGTGTATTTGAACAAATCACAGCCTCTGACAGGAGTCAGGAGCAGTTCTAACGAAGCGATTCGTTCCTGTCTCATCCCCCGACTGGCAGATTTAACTTGACTTTGTCCCTTTAAATGACAGAAATCTGTGATGTCACATCTAACGCTCCATCAGCGCCTGTAATGCCATCAGTCACAGCAGCAGTAATAGGACACAGATATTCTTTTAATGATAAATGGCTTCTATCATCCTGGAAAAGATCCCGCCTTAAATGGATTGAGGTCGTGCAAAAAAGTTCCTTTGGATTAGCTTGGGGATTTTTTTCAGTTTAACTGGAGTGAGGTTTGAATTGGCTTGGAAATGATGTTTGTGGTGGGACACTGTGGGGGAAGAGCCCCTCGGCAGCCGGAGCCTGCAGCAGAGGGCACTGCCCGGGGGTGCATCCCGGGCTGACCGCTGCCCCTGGACACTGGCCGGGCTCTGTCCCGGGCTGGCCGTGCTCAGAGAGTGACCCCAGGCCTCGTCCAGCAGCCAGGACATGGGACTGGCCTGGTGCCAGTGCCCAGCTCACAGAGGGGATGGCACCCGCTGCCAGCAGCTCCTCGCTCCCGGCTCTGCCCTGCTGGGGCAGCCAGACCCCTCCAGGCTCCTGAGGCCCTTCCCCAGCCCGTGCCCTTCTGTCCCGTCTCTCACCCTCCCAAGCTGCTGCCTCCAGCAAAAGGAGGCATTTTTTGGGGAGCAGCGTTCCTGCTCCCATCCCGGGCTGGGGCACCACAGCCCCGAGAGCCACAGGGACGGGGCTGGGCAGGGGCTGGGCAGGGGCTGGGCAGGGGCTGGGCAGGGGCTGCTCTGGGCCCTGGGGGCCACCTGGGCAGTGCTGGGCTCTGCTCCAGACAGGGACAGAGGGGACGGCCGGAACTGGGCCAGGCAGGGTCAGGCTGGAGATCAGGAAAGGTTCTTCCCCCAGAGGGTGCTGGGCACTGCCCAGGCTCCCCAGGGAATGGGCACGGCCCCGAGGCTGCCAGAGCTCCAGGGGCGTTTGGACAGTGCTGCCAGGGATGCCCAGGGTGGGGTTGTTGGGGTGTCTGTGCAGGGCCAGGGGCTGGAGCCATGATCCCTGAGGGTCCCTTCCAACCCAGGCTGTTCTGTGATTCCATGGCTGGGCCTGTCCTTCTCTGCACTCATTGCCCTCAATCCATTTTCATTTGGTGCCTGCTCGTTTCTCAGGGTGCCCCTCTCAGGAACAGCCCCAGCTTTGGGATTTATTTCCCTTTCACTTCTTCCAAAGTTTTCTTCTTTCCTTTTTTGGGGTGTTTTTTGTTTTGTTTTGGTGGGGTTTTTTTTGTTGTTGTTTTTTTGTTGTTGTTTTTTTTGTTTGTTTTGTTGGGTTTTTTGGTTTTTTCTTTCTTCTGTTCTTTACCAGCTGAGCTCAGGTGTGATGCTGCCACCACTTTATTTCCTTCCCCCTAAGCTGGAGGAACTGGTGCCCTCCACCTTTCCTGTGTGTCTCCCAGGGGAGGTGGGGCAGGGCAGGGGGGGGATCACGACTGGCAATGAGAGCAGACGGAAACTGTAACAGGAATTCCCACTGTCAGCTCCAGCTGGGAAATGCGTTTTCCAGGGGTGAAGGGGGTCCTGGCAGGTTGGTGCTGGATGGGATTGCCCTGCTGGGGCGGCCCAGTGCAGGCTGCAGGTGCTGCCTCTTTTCCCTTGAACCTGAGGATCCCTTCAGCCCGAATAAGCCCTGCAGGAGCAGCTTTGTGTTCTCAGCTGCCTCTGGAGCTGCCAGGGGTTACAGAGGGGTCACAAAGGAGCTGGAACCTGCTCCTGCTCCTGGTTTTTATTGTTTGTGGCAAAACCCTGGGACCTTTTGTCACTCGCTGAACAACAACAGGAGGGAAAACACTCCTGGGGAGGAGGTGTTTGCCAGGGTTGCCCTGCTGATGGACGATCCTTTGGAGAGGGGAGTGGAGCAGGAGCTCCCCTCTCTGCTCCTGGAGCCGGCCAGGGGATTGTCCCCGAGCACTGGCCTGGCTGGGGGATTTCCTGCACAGAAAGACGTGCCCGTGCCCCGGGGACACTCCTGCAGGGGCCTCTGCATCCTCCTGGAAAAGCGTCCCAAGCTCCTGCACGGCCCCGGGGCTGCGGCTCAGGAGAGCCCAGGTGGGCTTTGGGCTCTGGGAAGGGGCTGGGAAGGAGCAGCTGGGGTGGCCATGGGAACAAGCCCATCCCAGGAATTCCCAGCTCCTGCTGATCCTGAGCCCTCTCACCTCCAGAACCCCTTTGGCCCTGGGACTCCCTCCAGGGCTTTCAGGGTCCCTCTCCCAGCTAAGGAAGATCCCTCTGGAAGTCCAGGACCAGGCTGGAGGGAGTTCATGGGGAGGGTCCCTCCTCTGAGCTCCTCTGCCCGGCTGACCCTCCTGGCTCACAGGGAGTCTCTCCTCGTTTCCTGTGGCTCCTTCAGGCCCTGCAAGGCCACACTGAGCTCACCCCAGAGCTTCTCCTCTCCAGGTGAACACCCCCAGCTCTCCCAGCCTCTCCTCCCAGCAGAGCTGCTCCATCCCTCTGCTCATCCTGGAGCCTCCTCTGGGCTCCTCCAGCAGGCTGAGCAGGAGTTCCCAGGGAACTCCGCAGGTGGACCCTGCATGGAGGATCCTGTCTGGCCAGCAGCTCCCCAGACCATGAGTCCAGGTGTGTCCAAAGGCATTTCTCCTGCAGGATGGCCCCTCTTGCCCCTCCCTCTCCGAGGAGACCCTGCCTGGCCGCAGGGTGACCACCCAGCAGCTCGGTGGCACTGGGGCACTGCCACCTGCCTGCCCTCTCCATTCTATTCCCATCTCTCTCTCCCATTTATTCCCACCCTGCCGCCTCCCCTGCTCCCCTCAGGACCTGCCAGGACTGTGCCATTCCCTCCTCATCCCAAGGGGATGGTCCATGGGCTGCTCTCCTCCTGCTGCCGCTGCATCCCCCAGGATGTGCTGAGGGCCACAGGAAGGGTTAATCCACGTTCTCCAGCACGGAACTGAATGGATGTAATCCCACAGACGCTAATGGGAAGCTCTCCATGATGACATTTGCTGCTCTCATGTCCTTGTCCTTCAATTATTTGATTCTTTCACGTTTAGGATAAATACAGGATTAACCCAAAATGAGGTTTTAGGAGGGAGAAGCTCTTCCTCCTTAATTTTAATCTAAAATTCCTTCAAACAATTCCTTCTGGTGATTGAGGGGAGGTGATTTAGGGAGGGATAAAGGCACGGAGCAGCCTGGGGGTGGACGGGGCCTGGGACGGCCACAGTGGTCAGTGTTTGCTTCAGAGAAACCCAACACATCTCTCTTCTTTCTCCTCTCCCTTCCAAGACCCCTTAATGAGCTCTTCCTCCCGAATTTGGGGGTTTAGCAGAGTTTTTAATCTTTTGTTTTTTCCTGGGCAGACCCTCAGGACATCTCCTCTCCCCTGGGGCTGCGTTGAGGCTGCTGAGTGTGGACACAGCCTCTGCCTGCGGGCCAGGGGCAAGGTGAGGAGCCATCATCCCGCCCCACTCCACGCTGAGAGGCTCCTCTGCTCCTCCTGGGGGGTGCTGCAGCAGGAGGGACCCAGCCCTGCCCTGGGCAGAGCCGTGGGGAAGGGGCAGCACAAACACCCCGAGGGATTTGGGGCACAGCCCAACCTCCGGGCACCCCTCGGGGTCGCAGGTGGGCACTGGGGTGTTGCCTTTGATTTCAGGGTTTCTTTGCCGGTAGAAGCACAAACCCCAGCTGCAGCTGGTGTTTCTGGTGAGCTGTGCCCACGGGGTGCCCGTGCGGGGGACAGCGGTGACAAAACCTCTCCTCGGTGTGGCTCAGCCCGTGCCGGGGGTGGGCAGCAGGGAGGGGCTGCTGGAGCTCGCTTTGCAGCCCCTGCACCGGGCTCTGCAGGGCACCTGGAGCAGTGGGGTCTGTCCGTCTCCCCAGCCTTTCCCTGAGGCAGGGCTGGACACGGACAGGCAGCCCTGCATCATTCCTGGCATCCCATCCCATCCCATCCCATCCCATCCCATCCCATCCCATCCC
>VYXC01007760.1:150614-160855 GCA_013397175.1 Platysteira castanea
CCCCTTCCCCTTCCCCTTCCCCTTCCCACCACCCTGGGTGACGCAGCCCTCCCCAACAACCCCGCTCCACCCAGGGCTGGCACTGGGAGGGTGACGCCTTTGGGCACTGTCAGAGGGTGGTGTCATCACCAGGACAGAGGGACACGATCCTCCTCCTCCAGACTCCCCAGGGCATCGGTAGAGCACAAACTTTACTCCGTGCACCCTCAGGAGCGCTCGGGCTGCCCTCGCCCGCCCCGCTGCCCGTGGGATCGCCTCTCCCCACCCACCGTGCCTGGAGGGAGCCGTGATTTCCAGCTTGTGGCCGCTGCCCCCGCCGCTGCCGGGGCTGCCAGGATGCCCCCGACGGGCGGCGGGACGCTGCTGGCGCTGGCAGGCCCGGCGGCAGCGCGGCGCGCCGGGGGCAGCAGCGGTGCCAAATTGGGGTTCTAGCCCTTTAAATCCGATCCGGTGCTGCAAAAAAAAGGACGAGCGAGCAGGAGAGAGCCTTCAGACTCTTTTAATTAAAGCTTGTACCAATTCTGTATTCCCAAGTCACGGCAGCCGCCCGCGCTTCCCCAGGACACCTCGGGCTCTCTCCGGCAGCGGCATGGACGGGGACAGCGGCGCAGCGGGCACCGGCGGCAGGAGGTACGCACGGAGGGACGGGGCTGCGGGCACGGCTTTCCCCTCTCCCGGCTGGCGGCTGGAAGCATCCCCCTGTTTTTCCCGTGTGTTTTCCCTTGCCAGGGAGGAAGTCTAACGCGTCGCTGTGGCTCACGCGGGGCCGGGGCAGGAGGAACCCAACCCTCCCCTCCCACCACGCACCTGGGGCCGGGGCTGCCTGTCCTGCCACCTCCGCTCCCGTCCCTCTCCCCTCCTTCCCTTCTAAATAATTGAGTGCATGACCCCGAGCCGTGGCTTTTTTTTTTTTTTCCCTCGCTGCTTAAACCGCGGAGCTGCCGTTCGGCAGAAGATAAGTTGGGATGCCTGGCCCATAAATCACGGCAGAAGTTGGTCCCTGCCGCGCTGCCGCCGCTCGGCTCCTCGCCGTCCCCGGTCTCTCCCAGGTTAGGGGAGTTTTGCCACATCCTTCCATGCGCATTGCACTCGCAATGCAGCGCAGTTCTGGAGAGCCTCGCGGAGCGAATCCCGGGTTATTGGGAACGACAGCCTTGTTTGCGCGCCGGAGCCTCCTTCCCCAGCACTGTCGCCCACCCCAGCCTCAGCCGGGCTGATAAATCTCCCTTCGGCAGGAGCCCTGTGCCCAGAGGACGTTTAACTGTGAACTTCCCCTCTCAGCCAGTGATTTTCCTCTCCCCCTCTCCCCCTTAGCTGAGTGATCTCTCTGTATCTCCACGCAACGTGGTTTTCCCCTTAAATTATGGATTGTCGTTCCTTCGTGCCCGTCTCAGGTGGGTGCATCCTTAAGGTGCCCTGACCTGAACGAGAGCCCGTCTGACCCTCTGCAGCCGGGTCAGGTGAGGCTGGGGCCCTGGGAGCCTCTCTCCTGCCTGGATCCAGAAGGGAAAGAGGCTGTGCCAGCTAACATTTATCCTGGTGTCTATCGGAGGTTAATAACACTTTTGACAAATAGCAGCCTCCTCGAGGCTTGAAATAGGATTGGAAAAGCAGCCACTAATCTCCTTGAGAAGTGCTCGATGGTGGCCACCTCTCAGGAAATCAGGAGAGGAGCTGTTTATGTTCTGCGTGTTGAGGCGTTAGCGCAGCAGAAAAATCCCGCTTTTCTTAATCCGCCGGGAAAACTCTGCCTCGCCTTCATCTCCCAGGGCAGAGGGCTCGGGGAGGGAATCCTGCGAACTCAGCACGGCCCAAAGCCCGCAGGGCTGTGGGGCTGCGAAACTGGGTCAGGAAAATGGGGATTTTCTCCTCGCCGATGGTGTTTGCCATAAGCGAGGGAGAGACGGGACGGGGAAGCTGGAAGTGAGCAGGGAGAGCGGAGCCGAGGGCCGGAGAACGAGCATCCAAGCAGGAGCACCTGCAGGGATCAGGGGGATTGTGGGCAGCAAAACACTTTGCCTGGAGCAGTCGAAGGAGTGAAACTCGGGGAGGAGGAGGCACAGAGCCCGCAGGGAAAAGCAGAGGTGCCAGGATGGAGGGAAATCCACGGCACGGCTCTGCGCAGAGCTCCCGGAGCGCGGGGCTGCGCAGGCAGAGGGATGCTGGGCGCCCCAGGGCTTTGGGGCTGTTGGTTTTCCCCGCTTCCCTCAGCAGTTCCCATCCCCTCGGCAGTGCTTCAGCCGCCTGGGACTTCGGCGGCATTGGGCAGGAGCTCGTCCCCTGGGACCGGGAGGTGGGATAATGGCTCCATTGTTCCCGGCTCCAAGGGGAGAAAATGACCTGGCAAGGAAACCTGAAAGTGCCTGAAAGTTAAAAAACCCTGTTCCCGTGGTCTGAGCAGGGCTGCAGGCAAACTCCTCGGGTGAGGCCCCAGGAACCTGTTCCCTCCATCCTGCAGAGCTGGAGAACACAGAGCAGGGTTTGCAAACCACCAAAAAATACGAGCAGGGTGTTGAAAGATGAACAAAATGTGCGTCTTTTTTCAGCAAAGCAGCTCAAGCACACAGAGAGGGTGGGGAGTAATTATTTATAGTGCCATCAGCAGAAATAATAGAATGAAATGAAGGGCTGAAAAGTTTTGCTGACTCTCAGGGAATGCGTCCTGGCACGGATGGATCGTTCCCGGGCCCAGCCCTTCGCATCTCCAGTGCTCCCAGGAGCAGCCTGGAGACACAGCAGAGCCTGGGATCCAGGGAGAGCAGCTGGGAGCTGATCCCAGCGGGAGGATGGAGCTTCCGTGGCAGCTCCCACCTCCCCCCTGAGCCTCCTCTGCTGCCCGAGCCTGGATTTGTGTCCTGCTGGATGCCCGAGCAGGGAAGGAGCAGCGCTCTGCCAGGGGAAGGGCTGGGTGCCCAGGTTTGACTTTTGCATTTCGTTCTGGGAACGCTGAGATTAAGAAGGGGAGCGAGGGGATGTGTTTGGGATCAGCAGTCGGTGTGATCCGGTGCTTTGTGCTCTGTAATGAAGCTCGGGGGCTGGCAGAGGCTTTGGGAGGGTTGGCAGGCACGGGCAGGGCACTGCTCACCTGGAACCCGTCACCCACATTAAAAGTGACCTGCACCAGGGCTTCTTTGCTAAAGGGAGATCGCTGAGTTTGAACTCCTCTTCGTGGGGATGAAAAGGCCTCTTTGCCATTTTCCCCTCCTCTTTCTTCACCCAGGAATGGTGAGTAGTGCCAAGCTTGTCCCTCGCCATGCAGGCAGATGTTGGAGGTGGCCCCTGAGGCTGGTGCAGGTGGGGAGGGTGAATTTGAACCCTGACTGAGCAGCAGGCTCTGAGCGAGTGTGGCAGAGCCCCCAGCACTCCCAGGAATGCTCTGTGGGACTGGCTTTGAGCAGTTCCAGAGCCCTTTCCTTCCCCAGGACCCCTGAGAGCACCGTGAGGGACCATCCCCAGGTGGGCACAAAGGCTGAGCTGAAAGGTCCCTCCAGGCCATTTGCTCCAGCTTCCCTGCCTGTCCATCCCCAAGCAGCTGAGATTTTCCTGCTCCAAACAAGAGCTGAATTTCTGAGGAAGAGGCAGAAAAATAATTCTATTTTTATTGCAGGCAATAACCATCCCTACTTCCTTGACTGTAGAGTGGAAGGAGCCCAGGCACACAAGGCAGAGCTCTCATTTCTGCTTTCCCTTTGCCAGTCACCTTTAAACAAAAGGAACCCAGCGAGGTGTCTGGAGCAGGAAGGGACCAGTACGGATCTGACAGAGATAAAACCTAAATTTACTACTTCGAGCTGCTCGAATCTAATAGATTCTTCTATTTAGGGCGAGGGATGTTTGTCAAGCCCGTTCTCCATCTCTGGCAGGATAGTGCAGTTGGAATTAGCCTGATAAGTGCAAAGGAGAGCACGGGAGTCTGAAATGGCAGAACCATGGTGCAGGAGTGGCAGTGCTGGGTTAGCGAGGGCAGCAGCACCGTGTGTCAGCCTGGGGGTGGCAGAGCCATGGCCAGGGGATCCAGACCTGGATCTGGAGGGATGGGTCTGGACCTGCAGGGACCGATCATCCTGGGCACGGTCACCTGTCGTGGTCACCTGGGTGGCTTGGCTGGGCTCAGGTGGCCTTTCCGAGCAGCTTCATCCACCTCATGCCGTGCTCTTGTGTTCTTTGAAGTTTTTAGCCTTCTTTCCCCTCCTCAGGACGTGTTTTAGCCTCTTGAACAGAGGCCACTCTCAGGGCATTATTTGAAAGCCCCGTTTGAATGGCAGGGGGTGAGAGGCTGCCCAGACAATGCAAACCTTGTGTGCCGTGGTCACCCAGGGGCTGCCAGGAATCGATGTCTGCTGGAGGCTGGTGTTTATTTAAACCAAATCGTGTCGGAAGCCCTGGGGATCCTTGAGAGCAGATTTTCAAGAAAGTCGTGTACAGATGCTGCCCGGTTTGGTGCAGGTTTCACCCTTTAAATCCTCCTGTGCTCAGGAACTGACGGACTGGGCTGCTCCTGGCTCCAGCCAAAGCCTGGACTCCAGTCTGAGAACTGCCCAAGCGCTTCGGGAGCCTCAGGCACCATTTCAGAGGGGATTAATAAACCCTCAGGAGCTGCTGATGCTTCACTGGGAGCTGGCGGGGGGCCCCTGCTGCCTTTGGAAAGGTTTCTCCTGGAGGCTCCACTGCAGGAGCAAAGGCAGGAAAGGGGCTGGCACCCCCCGAGCTGTAATGAAACAGGAGCCTACCCAGAGCATGGTTTCATTTTTGCTCCCTCATAAATCCACCGTGGCACAGCAGCCTCTGGAGCTGGGAAGGGATTAACTCGGGAAGAGGAAAGGTCTCCCAGGGGTTAAGCACAAGAAAGTTGCTGGTTCTTAAGAACAAGGAGCTGCCAGGGAGCTGGAGCTGTCGTGGAGGAGTCGCTGGCCCAGCTGCCCCGGGGATGTTTGTGGCTTGTAATGATCTGCAACCCCCGACAGCTGGGCTGGCTCCAGGCCCGGGGCTGTGCAGGAGACAGCAGGAGAGTGTCACAGAATCCCGGAGTTCCAGCTGGGCCAGGCTGGAAGGGACCCCCGAGGGTCCCTGGTGCCACCTCCCTGCTCAGGCAGGGCCATCCCAGAGCAGCGGGCACAGGAGTGTGTCCAGAGGGCTCTGGAATATCCCCGCTGAGGGAGACTCCAGCCCCTCCCTGGGCAGCCTGCTCAGGGCTGGGCACTGCCCAGGGCAGAGTTCTGCCTCCTGCGCAGGGGAACTGCTGGGCTCAGGCCCTGCCCGTGCCTCTGGTGCCACTGCTGGGCCCCGCAGCAGAGCCCGGGCCCTGCCCGGAGCCCTCCCTGCAGCCAGGGACACCCAGGGCTGAGGGCCCCTCTGGGCTGGGGCTCCTCTCCAGGCTGAGCAGCCCCAGCTCCCTCAGCCTTTCCCGGGCACGGGGATGCTCCAGGCCCTCCTCATCCTCACAGCCGGCGCTGGCCCCGCTCCAGGAGCTCCTGGCCCTGCTGTGCTGAGGAGCCAGAGCTGGCCACTGCACTGCAGAGGTGCCCCAGGGCTGGGCAGAGGGGCAGGATCCCTCCCTGACCCTCTGGCAAAGTGTCAGCACGGGCAGGGATCTATGCCCAGCTGGCAGCTCCTGGGAAGGGCACAGTTCCTCTGTGCTGGTGGTGGATATGCGGGGTTGTTGTGACGTGTGGCTGTCACACGAGTTAGCTGCTGTCAGTGGAGCTGGGACAGTGCCAAGGAGCCTCTGTTGGGTGGCACTGTCCCTTGGCACCTCGGTCCCTGCAGAGCCGGGCTGTTTTGGTGAGTTCCTCTCAATGAGCTCACATGCAAAATGCCATTCTCTGTAACAAAAGGTGCCGATCCCGGAGCTGTTGTAATGCAAATAACACCAGTGGGATTAATCCCAACCCGTCCTGGCCTCAAAGGAAAATCCAGAGAAAAGCCCGATGGGGCAGGACCCCGTTCAGCTGTGCCCTGGCACAGCAGGAGCCCCACTGCTCCCACCCCACGGAGCCGCAGCTGTTCCGAGTTCCTGATGAACACTCAGTGGGAAAGGAGGTCCAGGCAGTTTGGATAATCCATAAAAACTAGCTGGAAGAGAGGATGGATTCTTTTCTCCATTAGGTTGTACCACGGACTGAAGGTGCAGTTTTGTCCTGAGACCTGACTGAAGCATCAGTGCTCTCCTTGGGATATTTGGTAAATACCCTACTCCCTCCTGGAACGGAAGCTGTGAGAGATCGGGGCTTTCTCTGGGATGCAGGAAGGAGATGGATCTGTGGAAAATGCTGTCCCCACTCTTTCCAGCCCAGCTGAGCCGGGTGAGGGTGGGTGATGAGGGCTTATTCCTGCTCTGGCACGAAAGGCAGTGGGGGCTCCAGCTGGGGTCTCATTTAATGCCTGAGAAAACCTGCAGCTCCAGAGGGGCTGAGGCATCAGGAAACCTTGGGCAGCCCTGCCGATCCCCGTGGGAACACTGACCCTGTTTCGGCCCCGGGTCAGCTCGAACACCCAGCAGAGCTCGCTCTGGGTCGGGGCTGTGCCTCCTACACCGCTCCAGGGTGCTCCGGGCTCGGGTGCCAGCTGCCAAAGCCACTGGCGGGGGGTAGCCAAGGTCCCACCCAAACCGGTCTGGGATCCTGGGATTCCAGAAGAAGCCTTGGCAGTCCCGTGATGATGGAGCAGAGGCGCAGGGTGGGTGAGAGGAGCTGCTGTGTCCCTGTACATCCATGGGCAGGGGGCACAGGGGGCACCTTGGTCCCCACCCACCGGCACCGGGCCCGTGGGCATCCTTGTGCTGTTCAGCACCTCTGGAATCCTGGATGCCCAGGGGCCAGGGTGGATTCCTTTGGATTGGCAGTCTGGCTTTTTGGGAGAGGGAAGTGGTGACCATGGGAGCTGCAGGCAGAAGGTGCAGGAAGGGAAGGAGAGGGGGAGGCTGGGGAGGTTCCCTGGGCTCTCCCGGAGATTCCAGAGGAGCTCTGCAGTGGGGCTGTTGTAAGGAAACACGGGGTCCTGTGGCAGCCCAGAACACTCCTCAGACCGTACAGGGGGGTCTGGAGCCCTGCCAGGCAGTTTCGGAACTGGAGACTAAAGTACAGAACTCTGTGTTTGAGCCGTGTCATCGGAGAACGCTGCCCACATTGAGAGATGAAATGCAAAATAGAAAGGAAGTGTGTAATTAGCTTATCTTATCACTGGGTGGTTGTAGGNCCCAAGGACCGTCCCCTGTGGGCACTCCCTCCGTGCGTTCCCATGTGCCTCTGGAGAGGAAACCCTAAAACAAGGTTTGTTTGTAACCATCAGTGGCAGGGTGGGAGAGGGAGCTGTGAGGGGAGTACAGACCCGGCACTGCCTGATCCTGAGCCCAGCCCCGGGCAGGGCTGGACGGCAGCGCTGGGAGGGAGAGCACCCTCTGCGCCGGGGTTCGCACAGCACAGCGGGCTCTGGGCTGACAGTCAGAGCCCAGAGCTGCTGCCTTTCCCTGCTCTTAAAATTAAGAGCCAAACACAGCTAAGGGAAAAAGGGGCTTTTACCTCGGTGTTTATTTAAGCATCCTTAGGTGCAGCACTTTGCCCACGTGGAATGCACTGAAATGCCCCCACACGAGAGATCACGTCTACAATTTATAGGCCTTGCAAATGAGCACATCTAGCAAAGACTCCCCAGTGAGAGACTCGAATGAACCTCCCATTCTGAGGAGTCCTCCCTGGATGGGCCTGTCTTAGTTTACACAATGTGTTCTAGAGAGGACCTTGGTTTCTGGGGCTTTCTGGCCTCCAACTGCGAGGCCTCTGGGATGTTTGGTCTCCTGGCTTCATGGAACTTTGGGTCTCAGCTGAGTTACCAGACTTAGGGAATTACACATATGTGGGCTAAAAGCACTCAGGATATACAAAAGCTGTATAAAAGGGGTGTAAAAGGGGTATATAAAAATGGCAAAAAATCATCGTGGCATCAGAGCTCCGTCTGGGACCTGCAGAAACCCGAGTCTGCCACGGGGGCTTCCCTCATCCCTCCCTGCCACCCCTCCGGCCACTGCCCCGGGCAAGCTCATGGAAGTCCCTTAAAGCTATTTATTGTTGGTGATACCTTGCCTAAGATTCATCCTGAAGGGTTTGAAAGAACAGATTTAGCTGAGTTTAAAGTGTGATTTGTGGAGAGAACCTGCTCTGTGCAAAGCGCAGGGTCACAGGTGATGATTCACTGGGCTCTTCGTGACCATTAGTCAAACACTTGATGTCCAAACTATGATCCACGTAAAATTGCTGGAACATGTCTTGCAGCTCTCAGTGTTCAGCAGCTCCAGGAGGAAATATTTGCTTCTCTGGCAGTAGGAAAAAATCCATGGAGACTCAGGGCATTGGTGTTGGAGCTCCATCCTCGGGACTCTCTCCCTAGTGAGGACAAATTCCCCTCTCACCTCCTCTCCTGGAGGAGGGCAAGTGCAGCCCATCTGTCCTCCAACTTCCTGACTCCCCTCCATCCCTGCCAAAAACTTCCCGAGCTGAAGGCTGTCTGCCCCTCTCAATGCATTATTTTATTCCTCTTTTGAGCACTTGTTGCCTTCCAGGAAAAACTCAGCAACATAATGGGGCACCATTTGCAAAAATACTGCCTCTGCCTTTTTCTTTTTTTGATTTCTTGGTAATTTCCCTGGGTAGCTCTTGGGTCTGGTGCTGTGAGAAACAGCAAGTGCTTGTTCTCTGTTCCCTTTGCTCCGTGATGCTGAGCATGTGATAAAACTCTGGTTTAATAAGCATCTCCTACATCCCTTTCAAGCATCTCTTTGCCAGACCGAAGGGCCCCGACGTGTCAGTCTATTTCTGTGCAGAATTCACCCTCTGTCTCTGTCTGAGCCCCCTTCCCTCCTCTCACCCTTCCTCGTTCTGTTATTGCCCTTCCCGAGTGCTCCGGGCAGGAATTTATCCATCCTGCAGCTGCACAACAGAGCCCGGCAGCAGCTCGGCTCCAGTTTGTTCTGTTCTGTGACAGAAACCTCTCCCCTGGGATTCCCGTGGCTGTGTCCAGAGCAGCCTCCACACCCCGGGACCCCTTCCTGGCCAGCAGTGCCGGGTCCGGAGCTCGGCGTTCCGTAGGGAGCCCGTGGGGTCTTTTCTCCCTTGCAGGATCCGGCACTGGAATTCAGCCCCTTACACCTCAGAGGCTGGATTTGGTGAGGTTTTCGTGCAGCTGTGGCACCAGCTGAGGTTTTGCTCATCCCGGCTGACTCCGTGCCATTCACAGCAGTTGTCACTGCACTCACCCAGCTCGGGTCCCCAGGTGATTCCCCAGTAACCGGGAGGGTCTGTTCCACGGGGCTCTCTGGGGCTGCTGTGGGAAGTTGGTTTTGTTAGGAAAACTGACTGTTCCTCCATGAAAACTGACTGTTCCTCTATGAACACTGACTGTTCACCTTCATTTCTGCCTCCTTCTCCCATCTCCTCCAGAGCACAAAGGAATGCAAACACTTCCCTCACCCTTCCAGCCCAGCCCATCTCTCCCAGCTGTGCTGGGTGCTCACCCACCAGCCTCACCCCCACCTGAATCCCTTCCCTTGAGCTTCTGGTGAGGTTTTGGTGTTATCTCTTCAGCAGGTTGTTGTTCAGACCCCTTTTTGGCCAACTCCACTGTTCCCGTCCGAGCAATTTGTCACATCCAGGGATCTCTTTCCTCCCCGGATCCACTCTGAGTAATGCCTTTTAACTCTCCTGCTCTGCTGGGTTGCTGCACAACCATTTTTCCTTTTACCTCCGGTTGGTTTGGCAGTCTGTGATTATTCCAGGTTTGCAACAGAGAGTTTAAAGCAGTTATTTTAATCTTTTAACTTCTCCTTTTTTACTTCTAGTCAAGCAGCTTCTCAATTTTTAATGTGTTACATAATTTTTTAATTATATAACAATCAGAATATTGTGTGTTTGTATATTTATACCTTTATCTAATTAATGTAGTATTTATATGTTTAGCAAAATACTTCTATACAGAGTCAGGTGTGTATATATATTTGCAGTCACAGGAGCAATTCTTACAACTTGGATTGGTCCTGGCCATCTCAGAGCCAGGCAGAGTTTGTTTTCTGCTTCCAGAGCTGATGTTTTTCCATCCAAGCATTCTTTATTTTTCCCCCAGCCCTGCCAAAGCCAGCACTGTCCCATGTCCCCAAGTGCCACATCCCCATGTCTGTTAAAGCCCCCAGGGCTGGGGACTCCAGCAGCGAGGCAGGAGCTGGGATGTGCTGGCTGAAGGCATCTCCCTGCTCC
>VYXC01007760.1:180474-191214 GCA_013397175.1 Platysteira castanea
GGCTGCGCGCAGGCAGCGCCCTCCCCTCCCCGGCTCGGGGGCACCGCAGCTCCACGGGGAACCTGTTGGGGCTCCAGCCAGCCCTGCCGGCCGGGTCAGACGGGCCGGCGGCCGAGCGATGCCAGCGGGGGGATCCGCGGGGGGATGCTCGGGGTGCTCATCCCCTCCCCTCGGTACCCAGCCCCGCGGTGTGATGGATTCGCGGCTGTCCCCCCTGTCGGGCGGTGTGCGGCTGTGGGCGCTCACACGCGGCTTCGTGGAGTTGCCATGGAGCGGCACAACAGCACTTGAGCTGCCCAGAAAACCTTTTTTATTCATTTGCTGGCCCCCTGCTCGTCCTTAGCGCGAGTGATGTAATGAGGGCTCGGTGTCTCTGCGGCGTCCTGCTCCCGCGGAGCTGGACACGGATGGAGACCCCAGATCCCAGGGCACAGGGAGCATCCGCCATCTGTTCGAGTGGATGGGTCCTAACGGATCTGTCAAGCCCAACAGATGCACTTGACGGAGGAATTTGGCCCCAAACACCTCCTGATGCCGCTGTCGGCAACCAAAAGGCTCCGAGCAGAGTCGTGCCCGTCCCCAGCTCGGAGCCGTGGTGAGCCCAGCCCCGGCTGCTTTCAGCTGATTCAGTCACCAGGTTTAACACCTGATTCGCAGCGATCGCCTCCTGCTTGCCCTCTCGAGCAGCCCCGGGGCTGCAGCGGGGCGGGCTGAGCTGCCGGGCTGTGCCGGCTCCTGGGCGAGCTGTTCTCGGTTACTCAGCAGCTCCTCAGACCTTTCCCACCCACCAAGTTTTGCTGCTTTCTGCGGAGCAGCTGCCTCCCCCTTAGCGCCGTGCCGCGCTCATCCGCGGGGCTCCTGGCGAGCTGTGTCCCCTCCCGGTGGCTTTGGGAGAGCGGTGGAAGTCCTCGGGATGCGGATGGGCTGCGCCGGGAGACGAGAGCGGGACGGGAGCCGCGGTGGGAGCGGCTCCCCGGGCTCTGGGTGCCGGAGGAGAGGTGTGTGATCCTGCGTGGCTCCAAGGGCTCGCTGGACTACAGGAGGAGCTTCCCGCAGCCTGGGAAATGGAATTTGCCCGCTGCTGAGCTGTAGAATAGCTGCACAAGGCCGGCGCTGGCACAGGACTGGAGCGCCCGGGGTGCTGGCATCACGTAGGCAGCTGCCACCGAAATGACACACTTGATTGAAGGCCAAAAGAACCCAATACGTAACTGCTGTGATTAAGCTCCATATGATGCCTCAGAGCAAGTAAAAACCCCTCCTTCATCTCATCTTGCTTGTAACGAGACAGCCGTTGCAGGGCTCTCATTTGGGTCATGTTGTGGCTTTTGGGGGATTTTGGGGGGGTTGTTTTGGGTCGGTTTTTTTTTGCTTCTGGCTGCACACACCCATGACCTGCAGCAATCCGCACCCCCGCGATGCCCCCTGAGAGCCTGGGGCTGTAGGTGTGCTGCTAGCTGGGAATACAGATCCGAGCAGGTAAGAGCTCCCGATGCCATTTCCTTACCAGGGAATATTCCAGCTGGCTCGCCGTGGGGAGGGAGAGGGTCTCTGCACGCGCCCTTCCCCCGGAATGCATGTGTGGGACTGTGTTCCCGGCAAGGGTTTGCCGGGGAAGCTTCGTCCTTTCGGTGCGGGGAGTCTCGGTGGGTGCTCGGCTGTTTCCTCCGAGGATGCTCTGGACCTGTAGCCAGATCCCCTCTGCACTGCACCTGTGGATGAAGGCTCTGCCCGGAGGGGTCTGCGTGGCTCGGGGCAGAATCCCACCGGGAAGCGAGGGACCCCAGCCGGGTCCTGCCCGGGGTGACGCTTCCAGGGGGTGTCGGGGCTGCAGGGCTCTCCTGGGGAGGCTGTGTCCTGCAGGAGCTGCGTTCTGCTCCTGCATTCCTCAGGAGCGTGCAGAGGTTCTCACAACGCCTTCCCTTAAGTTCTCGGTGGGGCGGGGGTTTGCTCCTGGGAACAGGAGGATTTCGGCCGGGAGCAAAAGCGCTTCGCGAGCGGCTCTGCCACCGAGCCCCAGGGCAACGCTTGGCTCACCAAGAGAAAGAAACCCCAAACCAGTCGGAGCAGCAGTTGGCACAAAGGGTAACTTAACCCGAATTTCCTTCCTCGCCTGCCTCAGCCGGGTGGGGAGCGGGGCCGAGCCTCCTGGTTCCCCGCTCCCCCTCCCCGGCTCCATCACCACGCAGGTTCTGCCCAATCGCGATGTGCTGGAGGGCTCTGCTGATGCAGCCGATCCCTTCCAGACCATGGCAGATCCGTAACTGCAGATGGATTTAGAAACAGCGTTTTGGTGGCTGCTTGTCCGGGCTTTCCTGCCCCAGCCCAGGCACATTCCAATGGCCGGTCCCGTGCGGCTCCCTCCGCCTCCAGGAAAGCTGCCCCTGTAAGTTCGATGCAATGCAGGTTTCTCGTTGTATTTCTCTTGAAATGTCCTAATTTCTAAGCGAAATCGTGGCTTGACCCATGAAAACGAGGGTGCTGTGCATGTTCTGTCTTCCAGAGTTGTGGTAAACTGAGCAAAATGCGCACTGAGAACTCCTTGGACTGGAAATACCTTCCACCGTCATTTTAGATTTGTGCTCATAGAACTTTTATTGATTCGGGATGGAATATGGCAGGCAGTCTATGAGGAGATGCAAATTCAAACAGGCAGAGCCTTTTCAGAAAATGCTGGGAATGTCCAAAGGGTCTGAGAGAGTTCACTGTAGCCAGGTGCCTTCCTGAGGTAAACCAAGAGGGTTTTTAATGTTGTGTAAACAAGACCGAGTCAGTTTTATTCAGTTTATACAGTCCCCAGCTGACGATGTACTGGGAATTGATCATATGGAGGAGCTCTGCAAGGCTGGGGAGGCTTTAATTGTGTTTTTAACCTGTGAATGTGGTTGGTGTTAAAAGTGTGAGCCAGAAGCTCCGGTAAATGCTGGGTCTTATGCAATAGTTCTTGGGCTGTTGTGAAAAGAGGGCAATAGAAACAAACTGTTTTATAGGTCTGCTTTAAATTAACTGCAGCCTCCTTCGATAAAAGCACTAACATGTGAAAATGGTTCTCAGAATAAAGACATTAAGCCGTGGTAATAAAAGCCACAGTCTGAATTCAGCCTGTTGAACCTGAAGCCTATGGGCAGGACCTGGAAAATGTAAAGAAATTCAGTGGGTGGTTCTAAAAGTGCCCTCTCATTCCCTGAACTTAACATCAGCCTGTGGAGGCTTGCTGGGCATCACTGCATTTGCATTTTTACAGCAGGAGAAAAGCAGACCTGAAACATCTGCACAGAATTCTGTCCTCAGGTCTGTCCTTAAACATCTGCACTGGATTCTGTCCTCAGGTCTGTCCTTAAACATCTGCACAGAATTCTGTCCTCAGGTCTGTCCTTAAACATCTGCACTGGATTCTGTCCTCAGGTCTGTCCTTAAACATCTGCACTGGGTTCTGTCCTTGGGTCTGTCCCAGCTGGGGCTTCCAGGCCCCATTTTGGACCTGGACCCTTCCCGGACCCCCTTTTCCAGGCGTTACCCAGCCATGCTACCTGGCTGGAGGTTTGGATCCGTGTTGTTCTGTGCCCGGAGCTGTTCCCTGCTGTGCTGGCATGTCTGCAGGTTTGGTGGCTGTCCCTGGGTGGGGACACTGCCCAGTGGGGTGGCAGGGCCCAGTGGGTTCATCTCTGAACCCCAGCAGTGAGCGATGCCTGGGGCAGCAGGGCGGAGGTGCTGCTTTGGGGCTCTCTGATCTGTCCCTTTTCCTTACCCTCCTGTATTTCCAAGCCTTTCCCCGAGGTCCTTCCCGTGGTATCTGCAGGGGTTTGGATATCTGCAGGAGGGTTAAAAAGGGGCTGCTCTGCCTTTGAGCAGCCCCCGGGGGTTTGCTGTGGGCCCCGGGTGTCCTGCGGGTGCCGGGGTGGCTGGCACGGGTGGCAGCGCGTGCAGACAGACAGGTGACAGCAGCAGAACGCTCTGTGCATATCATTTCCTTGGGATCTCTCTCCTGGCTGCTGGAATGTTAAACCAGACCGTGAGCCAGCCCCGGGAGCTGGGATTTGTTCAGTGGCAGGAACAGCTCTGCTGTGGTCCTGCACAAGCCCAGTTTGGCTTTGCCCCTTCCCAGCCTCAGTTCCCCGGGTTTGTGCTCTCCTCCTGCCCAGGCCTGGTCCTGAGGGGTCGGGGGGCAGAGGATCCCAGAGTTAACGAGCTGACGGTGCCTGACGAGGCTCTGACCCCTCGGAGTGTGCAGAGACACCTCCGTGCCAAGCCCCGGGCAAACCGAGGGGGAAAACGCGGCTCAGGTGAGCTCTGCTGGGCTCCCAGCCTGTCCCAGCACGGGGAACTGCAGGAGCTGCTGCCCCAGGGGGTTAATGACCCCGGGGAATGTCCCGTGGGCAGGGCTTGGATACCTGCTCTGTCTGTGCTGCTAATTAGCAAATGTCCCAAAGGGTGTGAGGACGTGTCCAGAGGCTCCCGAGGATGTCAGGATGTGTCCAGAGGCTCCCGAGGATGTCACAGCAAAGTGTTCTTTGGGATCTGTTTGCTCATTCAGCCTCAGAGACTCTGCCCTGACCCCTTTTAAAAGCAGCACTCGAGGAGAAAGAGCCTCTCTCCTTTTCCCCCGAATATTCCTGACCTCTCCAGGGCAGCGATTTCCCCTCTGGGCACATCAACCCTTATGCAAATGAGATTCCAAAGAGCTGATCAACCCTGCCAGGTGTTAAGGCTGGGAACAGCCAGCCCGAGAGCAAATCCCAGAAAAAACAAGAAAATGAAGTCTCCGTAACTGTTTCCAATTATCCAGTGCCGCTGGTTCTCCTGGTGCTTCGGGAAGAAACATGGAAATCTCTCAGGGCTGAGCTTGTTTACAGAGTGCTTGTGGGTTTCAGACCCCGCCAGCATCAGATTTCCCTTGTATGTTCCCTTCAAATCAAGGCTGAAATAAAAATAAGGATGCTGTAATTGGTGCCACCCCGAGAGCTCAGCGCTGCTCCAGCAGGAAATGATCCCTGGGGTTCTGGAACAGCTTTGCCGAGATCTTCCAGGGAGCAGGAGCTGGCAGGGAAAGCAGCACAGACTGACCCTGCTCTCCCTGTCAGGACCTGGTGTCTGGGGAGCTGGAGGTGGTGAGGTGCTCCAGCACGGGCTGGGGCCGGGGAGGGCTCCGAGCTCTGCAGCCTCACAGCTCTGGGAGAAGTCCATTCCCAGTGACCACTGGGTGTGGGGTCACTGGGGCCTGGGGGTCACTGGGGTACTCCTGCCACAGGCAGGGATGGGGTTAAACAGCTGCTCTGGATGGATGGAGGGATGGATGGAGGATGGATGGATGGATGGATGATGGATGGATGGATGGATGGAGGGATGGATGGAGGATGGATGGATGGATGGATGATGGATGGATGGATGGATGGAGGGATGGACAGACAGACGGACGGACACACAGACCCCTGCTGGCAGCAGCGTTGCACATCCCGTGTGCCCAAGGCAGCTGATGCTCCCAGTTCCTGCAGGAGTGGAGCCGCTGGCACAGCAGGCCCTGCTCCCTTTGTCCCCACAGCCTGGTCCCAGGTTAGTGACACCAGGCCTGGTGGCTCTGGACATCTCTGGTAGGGACAGGTCCCCCTCTGGGGCTGTTCACCCTCTCCCAGCAGCCCGGGATCCTCTTTGGAATCCTGGCTCCCCTTCAAGCCGGGCTGTTGTGCCTGAGGACACTTTTCCCAGGCAGCTGCTGGCCCTGGGTGTTTGCAGGGGAAGCACTGGGAGTGGATCTTGGTTGGAGCCTCACGCCCTGATCTGCCTCAGTTCACACAAAATCACCCCAGTGCTGGGTTGTCCTCATCTCTCATTCCCCTCTGCTCGTTTCTGTGTTGGTGGCTCCAGCCCTCCCAGCTCCCAGGGAATTGTCTGTAGGAACCATCAGCCATTGCTTTAAAAAATAACCCTCCCCAGATGTCCCAAAGCCTCCTTAAAAGAAGAGGTCTGGCAGAAGTCAGATTTATTGGGAGCAATTAATCGTCCTGCTAAGAGCCCTCAATGTTTTGGCATTTCATTAGTAAGACGTAATCAACCACCAGGCTATTTGGAGTGTGTTACTCTGTCAAATCCGCTGTTAATTGTCATTATTTGATAGATTTCATGTTTATAATTACCCGTGTGTGACGCAGGGTGTGCTCTGAATAATCCATTGTGTATTGTTCTGTGAAGCAGGGCGCCGGGGGTGCCAGGAGTCGCTGCTGCTGGTGTCTCCAGGGCTGATTTACGCCCGGCCAGGGGAGGGAACTGGACAGGAGGGAGTGAGCAGAAGCTCAGGAAAGCCCCCTCCAGGCAGGCTCAATGAGCAGCTGTGAGTGGAGGGGAAAAGGGTTCAGTAGAGCAGGGAACGTGTCGGGGATGGGTGATGGGGGTGCACGAGCGACATTTCCTCCCGCTTTGATGTGCTCTCAGCTCAGCTCAGAGCTCTGGGATATTTATTTTCCGTGCTGTCAACAAGGACCTCGTTCCCATCGTTTAGTTCTGAGTGATTTTGGTGTTCCTGTACTCAGGAGAAAAAACGAGCTGAGTATTCCGGAGAAAGGGAACTGGGATCTTTCAGTGTGTGAGCAGCCAGGACTGCGGGGTGGGGTCGGTGTGAGGGGCTGGGCAGTGGGGCTGATGCTCCAAAGCCTCTCCGGCACCCCTGACCTGCCGTGGGTCAGAGCTGAGCCTGCTCCCCGCTGGCTTTGTCCATCCCTGCTCTCCCAAGTGCTGGAGAGGCTGATTTCTGGGAAGGGGGGCAGGAGGAGCCCCTTCCCCACGCTGGCAGGGATCCCTGGCGGGCACTGGGTGCTCCTGGCTCCCCTGGCTCCATGGGCAGGGAAAACGGGCTGCAGGTGGGCTGGGAGTGCTGCGGGAGCTCCAGCAGCTCCATCACCCTCCCCCCAGGGTGGCTCCTCCTGGCTTTTAAGCTCAGAGCTTCCAGTGTGGGAAACAATCCATCAGCAGCGTGAGTTTTCACTCTGTTACCTCCAACAGCGTCTTCCAGTGAGGCATCAGGGCCTGGGGACAGGCTGAGGGTGTGTGTGTCCCTCCTGGCCAGGCAGGAGATGTCCCTCCTGGCCAGGCAGGCTGTGTCCCTCCTGGCCAGGCAGGCTGTGTCCCTCCAGGCCAGGCAGGCTGTGTCCCTCCTGGCCATTTGTTCCAGAGGCTGATCACCTTTGCCATTAAAGCTCTACCCCAGTCCCCGCTGTGAAGGTCTCCTCAGCTTCCCACCACAGCACCTTCTGCCTGGGGATCGGAGCAGTTTCCGTAGCCTGCGTCGGTTTTCTCTCCCAAATCCTTGTCCTCTGAAGGAGTCTTTTTTTGGGAAGCCCTGTGTGATGGACATGGTGCTCGTCCCTGGTGTCCTGCAGAGGAGCTCAGCCCACAGGAGGGAATGGGAGGCTGGGATAAAACTTTCATTCCCAAACTGATTTTTTCATGTTTCCAGGTGAATTATTAGAGGGGGAAAGAGATTGGAGACTTTTGTTGCATTGCTGGCTTCCTTTTTTTTACTTTCTAACATCAGCTCAGAGGCTTTCCACACCTGGAAGACGGAAATTTTTTACTAATCTTGGTTAAGCACGACTGGGGGCAGCAGCAGCGACAGAAAGTGGGAGAGGGCAGCAAAAATCTGGGGATTTGTGGCTGCAGAGGGTGAGGATGAGTTTGGGAGTGGAGAGGAGCCGGGGCGAGAGGAAATGAGCTGTGCTGGCTCTGCAGTCGGGCGGGTTAAGCCTGTTTGGGAGCGGAAAGGGTCTTTGTCCCCCTGAGAGGGCTGCTCCTGCCCTGGGGACACGCGGAGCTATCCGGTCCGTGCATTCCTCCCCTGGGATCAGCCCCAGCCACGGTTCAGAATTGACAAACCACGACTCGGGTGTCTCCGTCCCCCCGCGCTCTCTCGCGTGCAGCTCTCGGGTGGAAATGTTGGATTTCACACCTGGCCCGGCACCCTCAGCTCTCCCCTTCTGCCGGGATTCAGAGCAGCAGCGCTCGTTCAGAGACGTGGTGTCTTTTCAAGCGCCCTTCCTCTGCTTTTTCATTCTGAATTTACTGCAGAAGGTGGGAAAAAAACCCAGCACAAACCCCTCTGAAGCTCCAAGTGCTTTGTAGTCCTTGACCCTGGAAGTCTGTGGCTCCTGAGGTGCCGTCCATTCCGTGAGGCTGTCACTCAGTGTGTCTGGGAAAACACAATAAAGCCGCTCTCACACCTGCCAGGTTCAGCAGAAAGGAGGGGAAAAAACCCTTTATTTACAGATTTCACATTCTTATACAATTTCCAACTCCACAAGGGATTGGAGGACATGTCACTTCCTTCTCAATCCCACTGGAGAAGAAAGGTGCTCATCAAAGTTCTCTTATCACAAAAGGAATGAAAACCAGAAAATACCTTTAAGTAAACATTGGCTATTATTTACATGAAACTGTGAGAAAGAATCTGACTCCAAGGTTAAAACAGAAGGCTTTAGGAAAAACCAGGGCAACAACTCAGATCTTGTTTTCTGCCTTGGACTTTTCCTTTCTGCCCGGTTCCACCTCTGAATGCTGCTAATGCTCTGTTTGTGAAGTCCTTTTCACCCGATGGTGGCCGAGGGGAGCTTTACTGTCGGCATCCCAGCCCAGTGTGTCCAGATCTGCATCTCCTGCCCGAGTCAGAGGAACGATTCCTTAGGGTTATGCCCATGAACAATCAGAGCCCAAACGCCACGAAGGTGTGCAAGGGCATGGGGGTGTCAGGGGTCAGGGCTGGCAATGGTCCCTGGAGGTCAGTTTGAGTTTTACCTATCCTCACCCAGGGCTGTTCAGTGAATCCCACGTGCGTGGGTCCAGAGCTCACGTCTGCAGTCCCTAAATCCTTGTGAAAGGGATGGGATTTGTCTGGATGGATTCACTTGCTGACAATATGTGTGGGAAAGCCGGGTCTAACTTCTGATAAGCACCCAGGAAAGTGGGAACCCTCCCGTGTCCCAGAAAAGCTTCCGGAGGAGCTTTAGGGCTCCCTGCACTCTCAGCCCGGTGACTGCCGCAAATCTGAGGGGATCTGGCTGCCCAAACCTGCCCAGAGCATTCAGTGCTTGGGCAGGGTCCCCAGGGAGCCTCTGCTCTCTCTCCTGTTTGTAAATATCCCAGATGTGGCTTTGGGGTCTGGGATCAGTAGGGACTGGGATCAGTGGCCGGCAAACACAGACTGCCCCCAGGACTGCCCCCCTGGCAGGACCTTTTTAGGGCTTTCTTTCAAAAGCACCAGACCTTGTTTTATCCCTTCCAAGGCTCCTTCCAAGGCTGCTCCTCTCGGGTCCGTGGTGCAGAATGAGCCTGAGCTGCTCCCAGCCCTGGCTCTCCTCACCCCTCTGAGCTGAGCCTGGTTAAACCAGACCCGTGCACTTCATTGCTGCAGCCTCAACCTTCACACCTTGCCGAGCTCTGCATCCCCAGAGCTGCTCCCGGAGCCCTGCAGGCTCTGCCTGTGGCAGCTCGGGCTCAGGTTGCGCTCGCCGTGCCAAGTTTGTGCACAAAGTAAATTAAAAAAGAAAAAAATCTTTAAAGCTGTTGTTAGCAGCAGGGAATGCAGGTGACAAGGGACAAAGTGACTCTTCCCAGCACAAGGATTTTGTCTTCCCTGAGCTGTGCTGGCTTCAGAGCAATTGTGGGGGTTTAGTCCAGCTTAGCCTCTCCCATGCCAGAGGTTAAGCCAGGCCTAACCACGACCCTCAGCTGTCCCAGCCTTCTTGGAGAGAGGGAAGCAGGGGCAGCACCACGGGAAAGGAGCAGAAATAGCAGCAGAGCCTCATTGGGAGGCCGGGGGTGTCTCCTGGCTGGGGCCTCAGGGAGGATGAGGTGACCCAGGGGTCCCCCGGGTGCCACTCGGGGCTGTGTTTGCCCTGCTGCCCCCCTTGGGCCCAGCTCAGATCACACAGCCTCCCTCCCAGGACAGTGGCAGCGGCTCAGCCCTGGGGAAAACGGGATCGTTTCCTCCAAAGTCCCTGCTCCTCCTTGATTTAGATGTTCAAACGTTGCTGTGCCCAGGGAGAAGCAACTTTAACACCGTCGCTGCATTTGATGAATTTTTAAAGGCTTTAAAAGTGAGCTCAGGGACTCCCAGCTCCTGCTCCAGTTTCCCGACCGTCCGGCTGCTCCCTGGATTTTCAGTCTATTCCTGTATTGCTTTCAGCCCTGGGAAAGGGCTGAGAGAACAAAGCTGGTGCTGGGGTTCCCCTCCCGTGCCCTTGGCCACCCAGGGAGGTTTCCATTCCTCCAGCTCGGGCTCTGCTCAGCCTCAGCCCCATCTCTGGGAGAGCTGGAAATCTCCAGGTCATCCTCATCCCACCCTTCCTCACTTCTGCCTGCTCCATGTGGCACCACGAGGCTCAGCATCCAGCTGGGGATGCTGCCAGCCCAGGGGGCTCACAGCCCCCGGGATCCACGGGATTCTGGCTCCACGGGGAAGGCAAACACAGGGCTCTGGCCAGGGGACACCCAGGCAGCACAGGGGACACTGTGTGCTCCACGGCTGAGGCTGGAGAGCCAGGATGGGCTCCCAGGATGGATTCCCCAGGATGGGCACCTCAGGATGGATTCCCAGGATGGTTCCCAGGATGGATTCCCCAGGATGGATTCCCCAGGATGGATTCCCAGGATGGATTCCCCAGGATGGATTCCCAGGATGGGTTCCCCAGGATGGATTCCCAGGATGGGTTTCCCAGGATGGATTCCCCCGGGTGGATTCCCAGGATGGGTTACCCG
>VYXC01007760.1:191236-202589 GCA_013397175.1 Platysteira castanea
CAGGATGGATTCCCAGGATGGATTTCCCAGGATGGACTCAGAATGGACTACCCAGGATGGGCTCTCAGGATGGATTCCCAGGATGGACTCCCAGGAGAGATTCCCAGGATGGGATTCCCCAGGATGGGCTCCCAAGGATGGATTCCCAGGATGGATTCCCCAGGATGGATTCCCAGGATGGATTTCCCAGGATGGATTCCCAGGATGGGCTCCCAAGGATGGATTCCCAGGATGGATTCCCCAGGATGGATTCCCAGGATGGATTCCCCAGGATGGATTTCCCAGGATGGATTCCCAGGATGGATTCCCAGGATGGGCTCCCCAGGATGGGCTCCCGGGCATCCTTTGGGCTGCACACAGGAGAGAGGGGAACGAGGAACCTCTTCCAACATGGTGACCACCAAGGGAGGTCCAGGATCAGCAGAAATTGATCCCGATTCCATCTCAGAGATGGATGCTGGAGCTGAACCTTGGGTTTAATGGTTCTGTGGGGTTCCATGGGCTCTGAAAGCCTTTTTGGGAAGAGCAGCGCAGGGGCTGGTGAGGGATGGGAACCACATGTAAGCAGTGTGGAGATGGCTTTTTTAAAATCCTGATGGAATATTGCTCACAAAAATCTCCTTAATTCCCCAAACGTGGCTGTGCTGAGAGGCAGGAGCGAGGCTGGCAGGGCAGGACAGGGGTGGGACCTGCTGGGAGCCTGGCACGGGGACTGGAACCTGCCAGGGGACCGTGGGGACATTTCCACACACGTGGTGAGGGGTTCTTTGAGGGCTTTCTGCTCCAGTGCCGATGCTTTCATGACATTTTCATGATGTTATTCAAGGACATTTCACTGCTCCCAAATCCCCAAACTGCTTCTGGGGTGTGAGTCTCCCGGTGGAAAATGTGTCTGTGGTGGAGAGCAAAGCTCCCAGCCCAGCTCCCTGCTCAGGGGCAGCTGGACCCCTCTGGAGAAGGGGCAGGAGCCCCAGTCCCACCTCGAGGAGGCTCAGAGGGAACATTTGCAGAGCTCCAACCTTGCCTGGGCTCTGCTGACCGAGCGCCAGGGTCCCCGCGGGGGGATGGAGCTGCAGCACCACCCCACTCCAGGTTTGGGATTTTTGGGGTCTCCCTGGGCACGGGGAGGAGCAGCCAGGGCGAAGCTGGGGGTTCTGTGCTCCTGGCACGGCGTTCTGGCCGCGCTCCAGAGCAGCCTGGCCCGGGATCCCAGAGCGGCCTGGGGGGGAAGCGCCCACCCGGTGCCACCCCCACACCTCCCACCACCCCGGGCTGCTCCAGCCCGGCCCCGGGCACCTCCAGGGATGGCAATTCCAGCCTGGAGCAGGCTGGTTGTGCCAGGACAGCCTTTTCTTCCCAGGCGGGCATCGAGCACCCGCACATTCCCGTGAAGCTGTTACGGATTCCAGCCTTGAGTGCTTTCCCACCCCGGTGCTTCCAGAGCTCTCCCATAGCCCGCCCCTCCTGGGCTCCTTTTTGCTGTTTTTACCCCTTTTCTGCTGTTTCCCCCCCTTTTTTGCTGTTTTCACCCCTTTTCTGCTGTTTCCCCCCCTTTTTTGCTGTTTTCACCCCTTTTCTGCTGTTTCCCCCCCTTTTTTGCTGTTTTCACCCCTTTTCTGCTGTTTCCCCCCCTTTTTTGCTGTTTTCACCCCTTTTCTGCTGTTTCCCCCCCTTTTTTGCTGTTTTTACTGCTTTTTTTCCTGTTTTTACACCCTTTTTGATGTTATAACCCTTTTTTTGCTGTTTTTACTGCTTTTTTGCTGTTTTTACCCCTTTTTTGCTGTTTTCACCCCTTTTCTGCTGTTTCCCCCCCTTTTTTGCTGTTTTTACCCCCCTTTTCCTGTTTTTACCCCCTTTTTGCTGTTTTTACTCCCTTTTTGCTGTTTTTTCCCCCTTTTTGCTGTTTTTACCCCTTTTTTTGCTGTTTTTCCCCCTTTTCAGGCTCGAGTTTGGCTGCAGGCTCCTGTCTGAGGGAGTTCCTGAGGCACAGATGCACATCCCCGGGGTCTCCAGCTCGGGAGCTGCTGCTGGGCCCCTTTGGAGCATCCCTGGTTGGAGCTGGGGGTGCTGGGCTCCAGAGGCTCTGCAGGGCTCCTGCTGGATGTTATTGCAGCTTTAAAAAACCCAACACACCTGGGCAGCAGAATTTAATCCAGGATTTCTCACTCTAGGGCACCACGGCTCCTGGCCAGCACTAAAACACACCGCAGGATCCAGGCAGGAGCTGATTTTCAGCTCTTCAGCCCTCAGGGGAGAGGCATTGTCATTTTTTCAATGGTTGTAGAAGCCAAGGCGGCGAAAACGGTTTCAGGAGTGCTTTAAATCCGGGGTTTGCTGCTCTTCCATCCGGGGGTGAGCTGAGGGAGGGCAGGGCTGGGGCAGGGGGTGTCAGCCCCAGCCCCACGGGCTCAGGGTATGCTGTGTTTGCAGTGCAAGCTCAGCCCAAAAGTGATTTCAGGAGTGCTTTAAATCTGTGGTTTGCTGCTATTCTGACTGTGGATGGGCTCAGGGAGTGGGGACTTCTCCCTGTGCCCAGGGGCTGGGGCAGGGGGGTCAGTCCCAGCCCCAGGGGCCCCAAACGCTGAGCCTGCAGTGCAAGCTCGGCCCAGGGGGAGACCCAAACCCATCTCAGGTGGTTTGAAAACTCGGTGTGATTGCTTTTAGTGGTCCTTGGGGCTGTCCAAGAGTGGGACTCGATGGTCCCCGTGGGTCCCCTCCAACCCTGTGGTTACCCTGGGGGTGGTTATCCAGAGGGAACAGGGATTGGTCACTGCCTGAACGGTTTGTGGAGGGCCTGGGAACAAATGGAGGTGGTGCAAAGGGCTGGAAGTGTGTTGGTGATACCAGAGCTGGCTTTGCCTCTGAGTGTCCCTTGGCCAGGTAAAATTCCCTTTTTATGCCGAGCAGGTGCCAGAGGGAGCAACTCAGGGTGAAACCCGTGGATTGGCAAGGGCTGGGAAATTACAGATGCGCCTAATGAATCAGAACCCCCTGTTTACGTTTCTAACGTGCTGCTGGCACAAACCTGCTCCCAAATAAAAATACTTAAAGTTACGATTAGGATTTATTTACATAATTACTGCCGGAGAAATTCCTGGGACGTGCCGAGCAGCGCAAGAGGAGGCTCCCGGCTCTCCCTGTCCCTTGCCCGTGTCCCCAGGTCGGTTTGCTCGCCCCGGGGGCTCTGCCGCAGCCGTTCCCAGCTCAGGCGGGCGGGGAGGCTGCTGCTCCCCAAGGAACCCCTCGGTGCTGTCCTTGTGTTTGCTTTCGGGGCTGCGGGGGGCACACGGGGCTGGGGCAGGGCCAGGCCATCCCCGTGGCCGTGGCGCTGGCCGCAGCAGCACCCGGGGCTGGCACTTCCCTGCTGTGGCACCCGGGGGTGGCACTTCCCTGCTGTGGCACCCGGGGGTGGCACTTCCCTGCTGTGGCACCCGGGGGTGGCACTTCCCTGCTGTGGCACCCGGGGCTGGCACTTCCCTGCTGTGGCACCTGGGGGTGGCACTTCCCTGCTGTGGCACAGAACCTGGCAGCTGCGAGGCACCCGAGGCCGGGACCCCCTGGGACCCCCGAGGTGACCTCGTCCTGCACACTGGTGGCTTCCAGGGGCACTGCCCAGCCTATCCTGGACACCTCCAGCCCCGTGCAGTCCCTGGGCAGCTCTGGGTGCCCCTGGGGACTCTGCTGATTTATTTCTGCTGGAAATGTGCAGCCCAAAGCACAATAGGCCCGAGCTGGGCTTGTGCTGATCGAATCCAGCCTGGGGGATGACGAATCTTCCTCTTAATATTTCAATTGACTTTGGCAAACTCGCCTCCTCCCCGTCTCCTAAATCAGCGGGTGAGTGCTGCTGACAGCAGTTCCCACTCTGGGCTGGGCACTGGCTGCCCTTCCCTGGGCTGTGGGGTTTGGACCCGCGGGCTCTGCACACACCTCCCTGCTCCAGCCTCCCCAGGAGGGGATTCCTCCCCAGCTCTCAGGTCTGGGAGGTGGGAATGTTCTTTTTTGGGCCCTGCTCGAATGTGGACGTTCTCCTTTCAGAGGAGTCTGGAGCTGAGGCCCTGCAGTGATGAACTCCTCGCTCAGGGCAGGTGGCTGAGCCCTCTGCGGGGGCTGCATGCCCACAGTGGGGTCTCGGAGGTGTCCAGACCCTTCCATACCTTTGGAGGCTGTGCTGCTGGGCAGCACTTGGGGCTGCCCCTGGATCCCTGGCAGTGCCCCAGGCCAGGCTGGACGGGGCTGGGAGCATCCTGGGACAGTGGAAGGTGTCCCTGCCCATCCAGTGGCACTGGATCCTCTCCAAGGGCCTCTCCCACCCAAACCAGGCTGTGATCCCAGGACTTTTTTCCTGCGGGTCAGTGCAGACCCCTGGGCTCTCTGTAATCACTACCAAGGCTGAAATCTGCAGCCTGAGTGCTGGGAAATCCTTTTCTCCTGCGGCTCCGCTGCTCTGGCTCCCCTCACTCCTCTCCAGCCCCCAGGAGCAGCAGCTGCTCTGCTGTTTGTCCCTTCAGCCCCTGCCCCAGACCCCGGGCCAGAGCCCAGCCCAGCCCTCCCACACCCAGCCGCAGCCTGGGGGGCTTGTCCAGCCCCTCCCCAGGCCAGGCTTGGCTCCGTCCCCGTGAAACACACCCGATAATGACCATGGCCCTCTCTTTTCCCGCTCTGGGGCAGGGAGAAGATGCCATTCCACCATGTGACAGCTGGCTTGTTGTACAAGGGCAACTACCTGAACCGCTCGCTCTCGGCCGGCAGCGACAGCGAGCAGCTGGCCAACATCTCGGTGGAGGAGCTGGACGGTGAGTGCTGCCCGGGCTCTCCGCCGCGCTGGGGATGCGGGAGGCTCCTCTGCACCCTCGCTGGGAAGGAGGGTGGGACGTGGGGTGGCTCAGCAGGTCAGGGACACCGAGAAGGTCGCTGGCCAAAGTTGTCTCGGGAGCTGTGGAGTGATTTGAGTCTCAGCTTTTGTCCTTCTGCAGCTTTTTGAAACAATAACCCTGCATTTTATGGGCAAAATGAGAATATTCGGGTTAATACCGTCCCAAAGATGTCTTTAAGCCTTCCCTGGGACCCTGCAGAGCTGAGTCTGCTCTTCCCACCAAGCCTCACATGCTTTGAGGCCTTCCCAAAGGGAGGCTGCTCCCCGTGTCTCAGTGTAAGGAGATGCAAGGAGGTGGCTTAAGAAGCTGCAAAGAGCTTTAAAATTCCATTTTCCAGATCAGTGGCGGGGAGTACAGAGCGGCCTCAGTCTGGCACAGGCCATCCGAAGGCTGTCCCTGCCTGCTGCCTGGGGGATCCCATCCTTTCCCCCTGGGAGCTGCTGTTAATCCCCTCTGCCCTGGCCCAGGACGTGTGGCTGGGTGCTCCCAGCCTGGTTCAGGGGGGAAGGTCTCTTCTGTAGAGGATTTGTGGCTCACCAGGGTCATTTCTGAGTTAAATAATTGAAGCTAATGTTGTTGATGGCCAGTCTTTGAGCATTGTGGAACGAATTGGAGCTCTTGGTTTGCTCCCTGGTGGATGTTTGGTTCAAGCCACGGTCAGAATCTGTGGCCTTGATGGGGAATTTGAGGGAAGGATAAAGGCAAGGGTGAAAGGTGGAACTGGTCCTTCCAGGACAGCCTGGAGGCATTTTGGAGAAACAGGAGGCCAACACTTCTGCCCACCCTGCCCCTCTTCCTGCGTGCTTTGCTAAATCAGACCTTCATTTCCCAGCCTTTCCTACTCAGAGCCTTTGGATTTGTGAGCTTTACATGAACTTAGCTTGGGTACAAACAGTGTTCTCCTTTTCCCAGCGAGGACGTGAGGACACAGCTCAAGTGAGACACAACCTGAGAAACCATTTCAGTGCAGCTTAGCTTGGACCCAGGAGCCCCAGAACTGCCCAGGTCACATTCTGGGCTCTTCTCCTGGAGCTTGGCTTGAAGGTTTGAGCTCAGCTGAACCGAGCAGGCTCAGCTTCTCCTCGTCCCAAAGATGCCAAGTGTATGGCCAGGCACAGCCGTGCCCTGTCCCTGTGCAGGGTGTTGAGGCTGCTGAGCACGCAGGAGGAGGGAGGAGGTCCTGCAGCGCATTCCGAGCACAAACCAGGATTTTCTGTTAATCCTGCCCTGACTAAAGCCTGGCTACTGTGGCTGCCTGTGAGATTTGCAGGGACCTGGCAGGAGCTGCTTTAGGTGGTCCCGGGGCTGGACCCCCGGCAGGGCTGTGAGGGCACGGGGGATGCTCGTCCCTGGTGTGCTTCCCTGCCGCTGGCATGGAAACGGGCGAGGGAAGGGAAACGGGCGAGGGAAGGGAAACGGGTGAGGGAAGGGAAACGGGCTGGGACTGGATATGGGAAGGGAAACGGGCTGTGCTGGATGAGAGAAGGGAAAGGGGCTGTGCTGGATGAGGGAAAGGAAACGGGCTGTGCCTGGATATAGGAAGGCAAACGGGTGAGGGAAGGGAAAGGGGCTGTGCTGGACATGGGAAGGGAAACGGGCTGTGCCGGTGAGGGAAGGAAATCCAGTCTCACTCCACCTTCCCCGCTGTCCCCGCTCCCGTGCGGGTCCCGGAGCGCTCGGGCCCCGCTGTGTCCGCGGGAGCAGCTGGAGCCCAGCCCCGCCTGCCCCGGGAGAATCCGGCGCTCCGGAGCTGCGGATCCTCGCCGTTAATTAACGGCAAATGAGGGCAATTAGGCGTGGAGGANGCCTGCTGCCTGGGGGATCCCATCCTTTCCCCCTGGGAGCTGCTGTTAATCCCCTCTGCCCTGGCCCAGGACGTGTGGCTGGGTGCTCCCAGCCTGGTTCAGGGGGGAAGGTCTCTTCTGTAGAGGATTTGTGGCTCACCAGGGTCATTTCTGAGTTAAATAATTGAAGCTAATGTTGTTGACGGCCGGTCTTTGAGCATTGTGGAACGAATTGGAGCTCTTGGTTTGCTCCCTGGTGGATGTTTGGTTCAAGCCACAGTCAGAATCTGTGGCCTTGGTGGGGAATTTGAGGGAAGGATCAAGGCAAGGGTGAAAGGTGGAACTGGTCCTTCCAGGACAGCCTGGAGGCATTTTGGAGGAACAGGAGGCCAACACTTCTGCCCACCCTGCCCCTCTTCCTGCGTGCTTTGCTAAATCAGACCTTCATTTCCCAGCCTTTCCTACTCAGAGCCTTTGGATTTGTGAGCTTTACATGAACTTAGCTTGGGTACAAACAGTGTTCTCCTCTTCCCAGCGAGGACGTGAGGACACAGCTCAAGTGAGAGACAACCTGAGAAACCACTTCAGTGCACCTTAGCTCAGACCCAGGAGCCCCAGAACTGCCCAGGTCACATTCTGGGCTCTTCTCCTGGAGCTTGGCTTGAAGGTTTGAGCTCAGCTGAACCGAGCAGGCTCAGCTTCTCCTCATCCCAAAGATGCCAGTTGTATGGCCAGGCACAGCCGTGCCCTGTCCCTGTGCAGGGTGTTGGGGCTGCTGAGCACGCAGGAGGAGGGAGGAGGTCCTGCAGCTCATTCCGAGCACAAACCAGGATTTTCTGTTAATCCTGCCCTGACTAAAGCCCGGCTGCTGTGGCTGCCTGTGAGATTTGCAGGGACCTGGCAGGAGCTGCTTTAGGTGGTCCCGGGGCTGGACCCCCGGCAGGGCTGTGAGGGCACGGGGGATGCTCGTCCCTGGTGTGCTTCCCTGCCGCTGGCATGGAAACGGGCGAGGGAAGGGAAACGGGCGAGGGAAGGGAAACGGGTGAGGGAAGGGAAACGGGCTGGGACTGGATATGGGAAGGGAAACGGGCTGTGCTGGATGAGAGAAGGGAAAGGGGCTGTGCTGGATGAGGGAAAGGAAACGGGCTGTGCCTGGATATAGGAAGGCAAACGGGTGAGGGAAGGGAAAGGGGCTGTGCTGGACATGGGAAGGGAAACGGGCTGTGCCGGTGAGGGAAGGAAATCCAGTCTCACTCCACCTTCCCCGCTGTCCCCGCTCCCGTGCGGGTCCCGGAGCGCTCGGGCCCCGCTGTGTCCGCGGGAGCAGCTGGAGCCCAGCCCCGCCTGCCCCGGGAGAATCCGGCGCTCCGGAGCTGCGGATCCTCGCCGTTAATTAACGGCAAATGAGGGCAATTAGGCGTGGAGGAGCCGCCTTCGGAGCGGGAGCAGCCGAGCGCTGCTCGTTCGGGTCCCGCTGGAGCCCCGGGCCGGGATCGCGGGGGGACCGCGGGGGGATCGCGGGGGGATCGCGGGGGGATCGCTCCTCCGCTCCTCCGCTCCCGCAGAGCCCCCTCGCTCTCCGGGAGGCCGGGCAGAGCTCTTCACCTCCTCGTCCAGTTATTCCCCGCCCGTGAAGCGTCGGCTCCGGATCAAATCCCGCTCCTCCCCTGGCAGCTCCTTGCGGGCTCCGTGCCTGTCCCACCGGGACGTGCCCCAGCTCGGAGCCCGCACGGAGCAGCTCCGCCTCGGGCTTTTCGCACCTGCCAACACAGGAGTGGCACCAAACTGACCCGTGTATGAAAAGCCAGAGAANGCAAACGGGTGAGGGAAGGGAAAGGGGCTGTGCTGGACATGGGAAGGGAAACGGGCTGTGCCGGTGAGGGAAGGAAATCCAGTCTCACTCCACCTTCCCCGCTGTCCCCGCTCCCGTGCGGGTCCCGGAGCGCTCGGGCCCCGCTGTGTCCGCGGGAGCAGCTGGAGCCCAGCCCCGCCTGCCCCGNAGCAGCTCCGCCTCGGGCTTTTCGCACCTGCCAACACAGGAGTGGCACCAAACTGCCCCGTGTCTGAAAAGCCAGAGCAGCAGAAGAAGCTGGAGATGGTTTTCAGTGCGCCAGCAGCGTTCAGCCTCTGGAATTTATATTTAAAATGAAGTCAGCAGTCTCCATCTCCCCGTGTTTTGTCTCTAATACCAGATCAGTGCCTGGCTGTGCTGGTAATTGGGGAAGGTTCACTGCCCAAACCCCAAACAGAATTAGTCTTTCTGCCTTTAAGCATAAACTGTCTGAGGATGAGTAACAAAATGTTCTTCCTTGAGAAGTTAATGTCAGGCTGTTGGAGCTCTGTGGATGGATCAAGCTGTGAGAGCTCGATGCCAATAACAGATTTGCATTTCATCTTCCAGCCTGGGGAAGAGATGCCAAAATTCTCCTTGGTTTCTTTTTCAATGAGATTTTGGTCCTGAGGGAGTTCCAGCCTATTGAGAAATTCCAGTCACACAGATTAAATTATGATAGGTTTGGAGCTGGAGGAGTCACTGGGAATTTTCTATAACGTTCCTCTGCTCTCCAGGCTTCAACAAGTGCCTGATCTGTTGGGTTTTTTCCAGCAGATTNGAGAATCCGGCGCTCCGGAGCTGCGGATCCTCGCCGTTAATTAACGGCAAATGAGGGCAATTAGGCGTGGAGGAGCCGCCTTCGGAGCGGGAGCAGCCGAGCGCTGCTCGTTCGGGTCCCGCTGGAGCCCCGGGCCGGGATCGCGGGGGGACCGCGGGGGGATCGCGGGGGGATNTTCTTTTTTCCCCGTGTCTGGCACTGTGTGTGTCAGCACTGTTCACTTGGGAAGGGTTTCTGGGATGCTGCGGGGGGACAGTGCTGCAGCCTGACCCTGCTCCCAGCTCATCCTGCAGGGAATTCCCAGGAGTTCTCCCCGTCTGCAGCTGCAGGTGGGGGCTGGAGGAGAATGGGGAGATCAGGAAATGGAGAACAGCTCTGATTTCGGGTTTGACCCCAGGGTTTGGGGTGAGCGCTCCGAGTGCTGCTCTGCCTCTTCTCTGAGCAGTTGTGTCCCAAAGGAATATTCTGAATCAGAGAATCCCAGAATGGTTTAGGTTGGAAGGGACCTTAAAGCCCATCCAGTGCCCCCCCTGCCACGGCAGGGACACCTCCCACTGTCCCAGGCTGCTCCCAGCCCCAGTGTCCAGCCTGGCCTTGGGCACTGCCAGGGATCCAGGGGCAGCCACAGCTGCTCTGGGTACCCTGGGCCAGGGCCTGCCCACCCTCCCAGGGAAGAATTATTCCCAATATCCCATCCATCCCATCCATCTCATGGAGGGAATTGACTTGCCCAGAGCTAAACTGGGAGATCCTAAACTTTGTAACTCCGGGTAAATGACAGAGCTGGAGGTGGCAGCTCATCCGTAACCTGGCTCTGAGGGAAGCATGGAGGGGTCTCGGGTGGAAGTTCCTGCCGTGTGCTTGGAGGTTTCTGTGTGTGAAATGCTGAATTCAGGCTGGGAGGGGCTGTTTCACACGGATTTTCTGGCTCTTGTTGGTTGACATAAAATCACAGCACAGTTTGTGCAGGCTCAGAGCTTTCCACGTCCCTTTCACAGCAGCTCCTGTCCTCACGTTCGGAGCCATCAGGAGTACTTTTAATAATAAAAAATGCTGGATGGAAATAATCATGCCAAGCTTGAGTCATCCACCTCCACAGGCGCTATCTAAAGGGTATTGTCAGGAGGGAAAAACATCTCCAGAGTGGGAATGTGACAAATCTCACCTGAAGGGAGGCACACGCGTGAGCAGCAGGCCTGGGGAGATGCAAGTCAGTGCCTGGTGGAGAAACCCAAACGTGAACCACTGCAGCACCGTTTGTCCAGACAGACATCCCAGTGAAGCCCTGCCCGAGCTGGGTTCCTCGGGGTCAGCAGGAGGAGGGGCTGCTGCAGGGCAGTGCTGGCACCCAGTGCCTCACCCGCAGAGCTCCTGCCCCAGCTGGGGCCGGGCTGTCTGCAGGGCTTTTTTCTAGGAGAGGTTTTTGGGCTTCTTGCTGTTCCTAGGGTGGAGCTCCAGGGCGGCAATGCCAGGGCAGGGTTTCGCCTGCCTGAACTGGAGCTGTGAGCAGAGCAGCCTGGGGAAAAGGGGCTGCAGGAGCTTGGGATGCAGGGGAATGCAGGGCAGGAATGTGGGGATGCCCCACCAGGAGGCTTTCCCATCGTTCCGGGTTATAAACCACAGCCTGGTTTCTGCTTCTCCTTCCCAGCACCTCCCCCTGTCACCAGCTCTTCCCTGGGTCTCTCTGTCCTGGGGGTAGAAGCCATCCCCGAGCAGCTCCAGAGCCCCCTGGGAACAGCTCCTGAAGGAATTTAGGGGTCCTGGTTAGAGGTGCTCCCGATGGAGCTGGGGCTACCAGCTGTCTCCTGTGGCCAGTGACGCAGGCAGGGCCAGGGGGCCCAAGGGTGGCGGGGCTGCAGCCCCAGGAGCAGGGCAGGGTGGCAGCCGTGGGGCTGGGGACACTCTGGGGACACTCTGGGGACACACAGCCCCGGGTAAAATGGCCCAAGGTCACCACCACGGCCATGCCATCCCAACCCTGCCCCCTAAGCCAGCCCGGGATGTCGGGGGTGACCCCGGGAGCCCTGGAAGGAGTGGCCGTGTCCCGCAGGGCTCTGTCACCGGCCAGGCTCCTCTGGGG